>CAXITT010000002.1:1031277-1072299 GCA_964033795.1 Lymnaea stagnalis | reverse complement strand
GGGGGGGGCAGTGCCAGCAGTTCCAGTTGATTTATTGTTGGACATATTTTTGCTGGGGGGGGGCACTTGGCTTTCCCCGGGGGAGATATAGCTGAAAGAAACCCTGGTGACTTGTGATTCATAATTTGGGAAAGGGGGGGGGTGAATTCATCCAACACACTGATCATCGTGGGGCGGGGTGAGGGTGAGGCAAATAACTCTTGAATCGAAAAGATGAATGTTTCACTTCCCACATCATCACATCCTCTGCTATGTACAGCTACCATTGATCTAACACTACTGAAGCAATGTTATCATCACATCCTCTGCTATATACAGCTACCATTGATCTAACACTACTGAAGCAATGTTATCATCACATCCTCTGCTCTGTACAGCTACCATTGATCTAATACTACTGAGGCAATGTTATCCAAACGGTTCATGGTGATGACACAATTTTTAGACAGTCATCATTTCGTGACACTTCCAATGTTCACTCTAAGGTTTGTTGGTTAGTGTGCAAACTCATACAGTTGTGTGCAAAATTTTACAGCCTTCAAACACAAATACACACTCACATGGAAATTTGCTGCGCGGATACTCAAAACTGCTGCGCGGCGTCTGTCAGATTGCCGCGCAGCTTAAACGGAACGTTGGACACGTCATGTCAGTTTTACCAGTGTGTGAGTGTGTGGTTGAGGGGGGGGGGGGACCCAGTTTAAGACATACGGACAAAAACATGTGCAATTTTAAAAATAAATAGTATAGTTGTCTGTCAGATTGCCGCGCAGCTTAAACGGAACGTTGGACACGTCATGTCAGTTTTACCAGTGTGTGAGTGTGTGGTTGAGGGGGGGGGACCCAGTTTAAGACATACGGACAAAAACATGTGCAATTTTAAAAATAAATAGTATAGTGACCAATAAGCCCAATGAAAACTACCGATTTACAATTTTTAAAAAAAAGTATATGATTTGTTTGATACCATACATTTCCAAGATGTATGTGATTGTTATTTATTAACACCATTACTTCTAATAGGAAATTTGCAAGATATTAAAATCAACTTTTGATTCACTCCTTATGAATAAAGCATAATATTATACAAACCGGTAATAAGCGCCGAGTCACTGACATCTGTGGACTAGTCTCATAGTAGTTTGCACTGTCAACAGCTTGCTATCGGCTTGAGAAAATCTTCCTCATCGGACGTTGTTGTCAGGCATGTGTATAATGTCCTCCTATTGTTTTAAATATGTTTTGCTATTGTGTTGAATATGTTTTACTCTTGTGTTGAATATGTCTTCCTATTGTGTCAAATATGTTTTACTCTTGTGTTGAATATATCGTTGAATATGTCGTGCCATTGTGTTAAATATGCTTTACTCTTGTGTTGAATATGTCTTGCAAATGTGTTAAATATGTCTCGCTATTGCGTTGAATATATCTTGCTATTTTGTTGGTTATGTCTACCTATTGTGTTGAAAAAGTCCTGCTATTGTATTTATAATGTCTTGCTAATGTGTTGATTACATCTTTCTATTGTGTTAAATATCTTGCTTTTATGTTGGATATGTCTTGGTATTATGTTGAATAAGTCTTTGCTATTGTATGTCTTGCTATTGTGTTGAATATGTCTTGCTACTGCGTCGAATGTTTTTTTAATTGTGTTGAATATCTCTTGCCATTGTGTTGAATATGTCTTGCCATTTTAAAAAAAAAAATCTTTTTGTACCCGGTGGTGACACAATAACGTCCTTAGGCTCCCCCCTCCCAGTCCTAGACGGCATCCAACGGCCCCCCCTCCTCCCATGTAAGAGGGTTATCTCTCAGTTGGTCATTTTTTTTTTTACTAACACTAGTAACTATCGATCTATTGACATTTGGCCAAGCCTGGACTTGTGGCAGGGGTGCGGGTGGTTTGATTGTAAAGTTTGAGTGTCAATAAAATATCGACTAGGCTACATCGATCCCCGTGAATAAATTAAATAAAAACACGGGAAATTTGTCAAGATGAATCACTGCATACTTGGGTGGGGGGGGGGGGATATCAAATCTAACAACGCTTTGATAGGTTAGTGCTGGTGTGCTTTGTTAGTTTGGGGGGGGGGGGGCTTTATGTGCTTCTTTTGAAAAAAAAAATGCTGGACAACCCTAGTGTCAACAAATACAACATACTGTAACCAGGGAGATAATGTAAACATATAATTTTTATTTTAATTAAAAATGTTTTATAGTTATATCTTTCTAAAAATGTCAGTACGGTACATCTCATTCAACTACGCATAATATGTACAGAAGATAAGGATGATTTTTAGCCCACCCCCCACCCCCTTTTCCAGGAGCGGTGACAGGGTTAACTTTGAGCAACAATTTTTAACATAAAAATAAAAGAACTTTTTGAGGGGACTATCGGAAACGTTATTGTGGTTCTCATTATTTACCATGTTTGGAGATTGGGGGTGGGGGTCCAGGGGATTCGTTTCTTCACATGGACAAAGTGACAAATCCAGGCATTCTATAGAACTTCTAGGCAAGGTGTCTAACGTTCTCTTTATGTCACACTCTGACTAGACTCTCTATTGTTAGACATTCTATAGAAATACCTGCCAGGTATATAATAACACACAAAAAAATGGATTAGACTTATGAACAAAACACAAATGATAGGCACATCTTGATGCCAGCATAACACGCCCACGTTTACTTTGACTGAGCTACCCGTGATCCAACACACAAAAGTCTCACTCATCAGATGCGATACAATAGTCTACTGGACCTGGTCAAGGATTTGTTAAGTGTATGTATAGCACCAAAAAGTCACGACATAAATGTTTTGTTTTTTTTTTGTTGAAAAGATCAAGATGTCTTTCAGACTTATCCATTTTTTCCCCATTGAGACTACTATAGAATGCCTAGCCAATGTGGATAATCTCTTATGATTTTTTACACTTTGACTAGGATCGTCCGAATGCCCGGATGGCCCTGTTTGTCTGTAGTATGTACATTTTCTCTGAGCCTCTCCCAAGCCGACGTCCTGTCTTACTTAAGTAGCACTCATAAGATTTAATATATAGTTGTGTCCATTGCCTTGTCACTTGAAATTGTTTAAAAAAATCATATTTGTTTCCGAAGAAATGTGTTCCTGAGTTACTTCAAGTGACATAAATAAACGTTTTGCAATGACTTCAACTGCAACTCGCAGTGCCGGGTTGGGGAACCACTGATAATCTTGGTCCTATAAACTATTTCAAAAGTCTCCTCAAGACTAAATAAAGACACCGTTCCATTAACGCAGACACGATCCTAAGTAAATCGTCGCTGTGAAGAAATGACACGTTGAGGGCTTGTTGAGACGAGGGCCCTTCGCGGGGTGATTTCATTGCCATGATATGGGCTCATTTAATGGACTGTAAGACGGAAAGTGAAGCTTTGTTTTGTGATTATTGGGTCATATTTTATGTTACCCCAAAGTTACTTCCTCGTTAGTTTTTAAAAATAAATAAATATAAGAACAGACATATAAAACTGTTTAAAAACTGGCGCGATTTCTGTTCTGAAGGTTCGAATTTGAAAACGTCTTTTAATTAAGATCAATTATAAACCCCTTTCGTCATTGTATATCTGAAGCATTTTTTTCCCAACAAAAATATGCTTAAAAACAAATTTAATATTGTTTTGAAAACATATTTTTAAAAAAATGACCAATTAAATTGTAGTTTTATTTTTTGAATCCTTTTTATTAACTTCGCTTGTGTTTGTGGCTGGCTGGAGTCGAATTAGCCAACACCCCATCAAACTACTGATCTCAAAGTGGTACATAGACTCGTTGCCGTTGACAACACATTCTATAAAATTTCAAGTCCCACGCCCCAACCCCCTCCCCCCAAAAAAAAATAAAATAAAAATCAGTTTTTTTTTCTTTTCAGGGCGAAGATAAAATAAAATTCCAGATAATTGCGCTTAAGGAGATCATTAAAAAAAATAGTGTTGGTGAAATAAATGTGCTTTATCAAAACCGGGTCGGTTAGTTTTTTTTACCCCAAGAGTCACATGACAGGCGGAGGAGGGGGGGGGGGAAACTGTAGGTGTCTATGGCTTCCGAGCGAAAGCGGGGTGGTCAGAGGCTGGTCAAGGGAGGCTCATTGAGCCCTGTCCTAGAAAATGTTTAGAACTTTTGAATTATACAAATAATATATTTTAAGTTCTTAATAAATAGCAATGTTGTTGGTAATTTTTAAAAATTTATTTAAACTTTTTTTTTTTTCGTTTGTCTACTGCATTAATTATGAAGTTTAAAAAAAAAAATCTGCATAAAAAAAAAAAGCTAGCAGTCACAAAAAAGCTAGTACAATAATTAGCTAGCAGTCACAAAAAAGCTAGTACAATAATTACTTTTCCCAAATATAAAAGTAATGCCCAGTGTGTGTGTCAGCTGTTCTAAGATGGAAACATCATTGCATAGAACCAGAAAACCTGTCCCTCTTCACTCCTGATGTGGATTGTGATGCCTTTTTCCGGTGCTTATTTTGTGTATCAGGTAACAGAGTTATTGTACCTACTGGATGGAGGCGGGTGCTATCAAAAATGAGTAACGCTGGGAGTAGGGGAATAGCAGGCTTGCATCTGTGATGATGCGATTTCTTTTCAAAATGAACACAACACTGACACATTTTGTAGTGTAAATTTGTTTTTTATTAACAAAACCAAACAAATTTTTTTATGATGTTTAGTACAAATCTAATAGGTGTTTTTATTAAATTGTGTGGGTTTTTTTAAATCAATAGTAGCAAATTTAAGTTGATAAAAAAAAAAGATATGCAAATTAAGAAAAAATAAGTTACCTTTACCTAAAAAAAAGTATACTTCAAGAAAAAATGATGGATTAAATTTTAAAAGTTACATGAAAATCTGTATATAGAAGAAGAGTAAATTATTTTTTACTTCATGTTTCTTCGGCATGTATCAAAAGAAACCAGTGAAAAATAGTGCATATCTTAGGTGTCCTACATTAGGATTTATTTCTTTTTAGCAAAGTTTTTCTGTTCCAATGAAAGTGGGGGCCAGGGCACTGGATCTGAATCGTAGTATTCCTCAGGATTTGCATCCCGATTCTCCTGATATTCTTCATTCACACTATAATATAAAAAAGAAAGTTTTACATGTAAGTGTAATGTCTAATGTGCACCTAGTAGAACACTTTTAAAAATATATTAAATTTTTCTAATAATGTTAATTTTTAAAAAATATACGGATATTAAAAAGTTTCATGTTATGATTTCACAACGAAGAAAAATGTTCTAAAATCTTTGTGAAATCTTCACAAAATAAGTGTAACAATAACTCGCCACAGGGTGAATGAATGTTTAACAGTATTAGTAATGTAAGACATTTATTTTGATGTTGCACGCACATTCAACTCTACAAGAATGTTTATGGTTAAACTGATATTAATTAATCTCTACGTCATTTTGTGTTTTAACCTTCTCTGTTTCTTGTACTTTTTCTTGTACCACATGGCACACACAATGGCCACAATTAGAGCAACAGCAAGAGGTATGCCAACTCCTAATCCAATGATAAGGGGAAGATTGTCTAAATGGAAACAAAATTTGTTAAAGTTTAGTGGAAGCATTTTTTTAGCGCGTCAGAAATAAATTATTTGATTCCAGATTCACTAACATGACAAATGAAATTTTGGGGAACTTATTTTTTCATGTCCAGTAAGAAGTTTTTAAAAATAATTTTTTACAAATCGCACTAGAGTGGTAACAAGAATAACGCAAATGTGACTATTGTAAATTATTTAATTTATTATATACAAATTTTAATGAATGTAAAAAGCAGTGACAGAATTCATACATCCGATACATAGCAATTTTAAAAGTTAATTTATATAGGGAGAATTTGTTAAATTACAATATATTAGGCATAAAAAATATAACACCATGAGGTTAAAACAAATTAATCACAGCTTCCAAAAGCATTGTGAAGTCATCATCATAATGGTTGAAATAAATATTGACTTTTTTTACAATAACAGGCTATTTCTTAACAGCTTACAAGCAAACTCTTCTATGTTAAATAAGCCTTGCATGTGCCTAAGGATAATGCATTAAAAGAAAGGCCCTTACCTTCATCAGTACCTTGGTTCCTATGGACACATTTTAAAAATTATTTAATGAACTATTTTAGCTTTGCCACTAATGCATACATGTGATGCAACTGATCGTATCAAGGCTACTTTTAAATTTCACTGTATAAAACATTTTATGCATACATATCAAATTTTAATATGACTAATTGGACTACACACACATATGAAAATGTGTAATTGAATTGAAACAAAGCAAAGCCACACAAAATTAATTTGATTGGTTCTCACTGTATGAGAACTAATTTTATAGCAAGTATTTTTAATCATAAACATGCCCAAATATTATCTCAACAGCTTTTTATCCAGGGCCAGTATTTAATATTACTGAAACAATAATTTAAAGTCCTTCCATATAATATTTTTTGTAATAGGTTATACCACTAATACCTCTTTATTAGTGCTTCCCCGCAATAAGCTTCACCATCCTTGTTTATGTTGCAATATGTGTCAGATGTACAATTCTCTATCGCGTTCAAAATGGTACATTTTTCAAGGATAGGAGGCACTGCAGATTGAGATATGTTATGTATAATAACAAGAGATTTTGAACATAAGATAGTGCCAAAAAACTTCATTGAGAAATACATTTTTTTTATATAAAGAAGCTTTTCTTATAAAAGGAAGCATTTTTGTGTGAGCCATTTCTAAAAAGCCAAATCCTCATCATCTCTACAATTATAGTTAATAAATTCAAAGTTAAAATTAATTAAGATTTATGGACACGCAATGTATCCATAAGTTTACATTTATCAAATGAATGCATTTAGCCATTTGTACCTGTTATGTTTCCAACCTTAACTTCAGCTTTGTAGTGTGTTCCATTAACCAGCAAACCCTCTTGTGCAATTTTCATTATTGCTTCCACCATTTTACTGGAAGCATTGGGAGAGGTGACGATGTCAATAATAACAGACAGGTCCACTATAACACTGCCATGTCTGTAGAAGACAGACCATACACTATAGCTATGACAGCTTAAAATGGTACATTGCTTTACTTGGGGGTACTGTATTTGAAAAAATATCAATTTTTTTCAAGATTAAAAGTTATATTATGTTTATACTTAAGACTAAATTTAGTAAAAAAAAACTATTGTTATATAGAAGAAGCTAATGTCAGTATATTAAAATTCAGTTCCTTTAAATCTGCTAAGCCTTACCCACCTCAATTTAGTTATGAAAACATCTCTGAGCCCTTGAACCTCAGCTTGGATTTTCTCCTTCAACTGAAAATATACACAAAACTAAAATTTGAATCAATGTCTCATTGTTGCATCTACAAAACTCAATAAATGCAAACGATTTTCAAAGATGAACTGTCAAAATATTGCTGCTCTCAAGGAAACTGATTGTTAGTCCCAGAAAATTCAGGATTGGAGTTTATTTCTAGAGCGAGGGTGAGACTTATTTACAGCACATTAGACAAGAAGATTTGAAAAACCTTTAGGCTATATAATTTTCATCATATATTGAAAGTACAAGGAGCAGCATGCCTCTGCTTGAATTTAACATTTCAGGGAGATGAAAGTTCATGAATAATGGTCAAACAACAACATTCACTGACTTAACTCACCACAGGTTCTAACAACCCTTTGAGTTCTAGATTGAATAATGGTCAAACAACAACATTCACTGGCTTAACTCACCACAGGTTCTAACAACCCTTTGAGTTCTAGATTGAATAATGGTCAAACAACAACATTCACTCACTTAACTCACCACAGGTTCTAACAACCCTTTGAGTTCCAGATAAGCTTTTCCTTGTTGCTCTTTAAGATTTTTTCCTGATACATTCATGTCAAGAGTTACTTGGAGACTGTAACTGGCTGATTCTGTTAGGGATGACAATAAGGTATATGTTTGGGTTGAAAGAAATAAAAAATAATGAAAGATGAATATTAAATACACAAACTTAAAGGTTTTAAATTTTGAAAATTACATATTCAAAATCAATTTTATTTAAAATTTTTAAAAAATCTCTTCTATTTACTTTTAGAACTTCCATATGAAATACTTAGGAGCCCAAGAAGGTTTCCAGCTAAAATTTATAGCTTTATTATCTTACATAAAGCTGTAATGTACTTAATTATAATAATGATTTTAAAAAAATAAAAAGGTTTATTCAAGTCAAATGCAATAATAATACCAGTTAAAGCACATTACACAAGTTAAAATTCAGACTAACCATAACACTTAAGCTTATCTTTATCTATTTCATATCCATCATTGCATGAGCACACAAATGTTCCCACTTCATTTGTACACCTTTGTTGACAGCCACTTGTGCCCAGTTCACATTCATCTATATCTACAGCATTGAAACATTACATTATAGTTATTCTAAAGTACATAATATATCTCTGCATTTCCTTATGGAATCAGTTTTTTTGTTGATAAAAAAATTAATAAGAGCAAAAACCATTTTAATTTCAACAATCTACATATACTGTAACATAATATGTAACAAATTATATAATAATCGTTTTTTTCATAACTGCACATTTAAAATAAAATGAATTTTGAAAGTTTATTCTTTCCCCAATTACATATTCATTATGTTAATAGTCATCAGAAAACATTTCCGCAAACACCATTGTCTAGTTATGACACAACTAATTGAATAAGTTAATAACTACAAATTAATACGGTATTATAGTTGATTTTATCAATATGAAATAACCACCTTCACATGTGTATCCATTGGATCCCAGTGTGTATCCAGTATTGCATGAACATGCATAGCTACCGTCTGTGTTGTTGCAGTTTTGCATACACTGGTTGCTGAAACTGTATTCACATTCATTTCTGTCTGCAGATGATCATGAACATTAAAATGGTTAAGATGAATATATTGTATTGTTATACAAATTAAAAAAGGTAAAGGTTTTGAGAGCTTACCTGCCAGTTTGAGAATCATCCAGTAACAACAAAGTTGAGAAAGACATGGAAGGTATAGTTTTACTAAAAATTCCAAATAAACATTCTAATAACAGGTATGCAAAAGAAATTAATGATAGACATATATACATTATACTTGAACGTTAATAACAATGAAATCTAATGAATTCTCTAAAAATATTTTTTTTAATTTTCAGAAGAAAAAAAACCTACCAACGCATTTTCCATCTTTTTCTTCATATCCAATTTTACATCCACATTTGAAGCTACCAGGGGTGTTAATACAAATCTTATGAAATGAAAACATGAAAAGTATATTTTAAAAAAATTACAGAAAATTTCTTTTCTAAGCTTAGTTTACAAGGAAATAAAAAATACAATTTTCTTGTCCGGTTTCTTTTCTCAGTGCATTAAAACTTTCTGTTAGCTAATTTTTTTTTTAAATGTATGTTTTACTTGTATTTTCTGTTAACTGATGACAAGTTTTAGATGACGCAGTCATTTTATTTTGATGTTTCATAGGTTATACTTTATATTCCCTTCCCATGGCTTGAACAGTCTCAACTATATTACATCTAATTAGCAATAGGTCCTACTGTTATAATTTAAGTTCCCTAAAACTGATTTAAAAATTATACAAAATTGAATACTAATACTGAAAAATACCATGTTTCATTACCCCATGTGATTTATTCATTGTAGTGCAACTATTCAAACTTTCACATTCATTGATGTCTGTGTCACAGCGTGATCCATTCCAGCCAAAATCACAGACACAGTCCCCAGACACTCTGTCACATGAGCTGTGTGTCAGGTCACAATCACATTGCCGCACACATTCCTCTCCATACCTATTGCTTGGACATGCTGCCAATTAAAGATTGTGTGTTGTTAAATAACAAGAATAAAACCAGAAAGGCAAAGCAATTTTAAATAAAAATTGAATTAATAATTTTTATGTTAATTTTATGTGGTTTTTGACACAACTCATATGCTTTATTTATGTGCATTTACTCTTTAGAAAAATTGGCATTCAAAGTTAACTGATTTTCAAACATTAAAAAAAAAAAAAATTGGAATCAAAATTTACATGTGTTTGAGAGACTTATTTTGTTTCATGGGTATAAAGTTTTTTTCAATGTTTTAGTAAATTACCTATGTGTTAAAAACTTACCTTTGCATTCATTACCATTTGTAAAATAACCTTTGTTACATTTACAAATATAGCTGCCAGGTGTATTTTCACAAACAGAATTTGGTTGGCAGTTTGAAGCAGAGTTGCACTCATTAATATCATCTCCACAATTGTCTGATGCCCAGCCATCTTTACAAACACATCTTCCACCAACCTGTTGAAAGAAGTTACTGTTATTAAATAACATTTAAATTTTTGAATAAAGATAACTTCTATCTCTTGAACACAATAATGAATGCATGACAACAAAAAAAGTGTAAAATTTAGACTCTCAATTAACTTTGGTTGACACCATGACCAAAATAGACTTATTAAATGCCCAGAAAAGGGAATCAGGGATCAGTTTTACATGTTATTCTGACATACCTTATCACATGACTGTGTCATCAGAGGATTGCATTTACATTTCTTGTTACATCCATGACCATATCTGCCCTCAACACAGTCTAAAATACGGACGCATTTTTAATGGGAATAACAGAAGTATATTTTTCCATGGAAGATATAAGACTACATACTTTATTAACTATTTAAATTTTCTATTTTTCTTTGAAGGAATAAACATTAACCTATGCATATCTTATCAAATGAATTAAGTTTACATTAACCTATACATATCTGATTATTTTTATCATTATTATTATTAAAAAGGCTTTTATAACGCTTGTGTCCATGCTATTTTAGCATGCTTACAGCGCTCTGATGTCGTAATACAATGGAAAGAAAAAAAGTTTCATAAATGATTTTTTTATAATTTTCAATTTCCCTCAAAGATTGAGGCAAACTGTTCAGTAATTTAGGTGCTATAGCTTAAAAAGAGCACACTTTGTATGACTTCTTTCTGTGTCCATCCACACTGGGAACTCTCAGCAACGAATGTGTTGATGAATTAAGTTAACATTAACCTATAGATTATTGAATTATTTTTTTGAAATGTCTTGATTTTAATTTAAGTTTCCAAATTTAACATTTTTATACTTTTGAAAGTAATTGTAATTTTTAAACAAAAAATTAGTGCGTTTCAGGCCTTGCTTAAACCAAATAGTGACCAGGCAATGCATTGAAATCTACCTTGACATGTAATGCCATCTGTGGCCAGTTTTTTCCCTGCTGGACAAACGCATTGAATACTTGTTTTAGCATTTATCTCTACACAGTCATACAAGCAGGGATTCTTCTGACACAGATCCATGTCTAAAAATAGATTATTTAAGCTCTTTAATACTTTAATGTTGGTAACGAGGCAAAGTTGCAAACATAAAAAAGTAAAGATGTTCCTTAAGCAATAGTTCCCTTATAATAAAAAATGTATAAAAAGAGCCTAAGCTTAAAATGAAATTTAAAGATAACTACTTTCAGCACAACAATGTGTCGTTCATCTCATGAACAAAGCAGTGGTGCACTTAATCATTTATATGGTTTTATAGTTTAGTTTATTTTCACTTTAAGTCTCAAAATTACCACAGACTTGTACAGATTCTTAAAGTTTTATAGTACAAATGTATACCTGTACAACTGTCATCGATTCCATCGCCTGGATGTTGTCTATGCTGTTGACCATGCTGACAGATGCATTTATCAATATCTTCAATCTGTGCACACTTGTACTCACATCTGTTGCTGTCACATTCTGTAACAACTAGCAAGTAGAAAAGTCACTCCTTTAACAAAGAATTCATCATAAGATTAAGATATTCTTTGGAAAGACTTGGATTTCTAACATAAATATTCCACACACAAAAAAAAAGACTTTTCACTTTCTTGCTGCAAACATATCCATTCTTAAAGTAATACAATAGCTAGTAACATAATCTCTTATTTCAAAAAGATAATCAGTTTGAACATATTATAAAGAAAAATAATCATTACGACATACTCAAATTCATTAACTAACAATTTAAATCATGAATCTAATTTTTTCCTTCATCTGAAATCACATATTCCAAAGCTTACTTTTACAAGAAATACCATCTCTTTCCAACTGGAATCCCTTTTGACACGCACAACGGTATCCACCGCCAATATTTTCACAGATCTGCTCACATCTATCTATATTTTTATTACACTCATCAACATCTGGAGAAAAAAATACAGACTAAAGATAAATCACAGAAAAGGTTGTAATTCATTGGACAATTATGGTGGATTTTCTTGTGAAATTTTCTGTGTGCTAATGTTAATGCAAGATATTTTCTACTTCTATGTATTAAGGGCCCAGGATCTGCCAACATCATAGACCGAATGTTATCTGTAAAGCATGTGTCTTAAATCTTAGAAATTACCTCGACATCTGCCATCAGTGTTATTGAACGTGTAGCCTTTGTGGCAAGAACATGAGTAGCCCCCTGGGTAGTTTTCACAAACTTGCTCACAAGAATTGGGTCTGGCACACTCATCAATATCTAAAACATAGTTTATCAACATAAGTAAAGTAGAAGTATGTTCTTAACTATCACAGTAATAATTCAAAGGAAATGGTACAATGATTAACCATTCACACATACAAACAAGAAATTAAATTTTTTAGAAATTTATTTAAGGGCAATGAACCATGTTAAGTATTAATTTATTATAACTGATATCTCACCTTTACATTTCCCAGAAATATTACTATACCCATCATAGCAGTGACAATATGCACCACCCAATGTATTTCTGCAATTCTCTCCAGCATTACAAATGAGCAGACCAGTGATGCATTCATCAACATCTTTCTCACAATGAGGGCCTGGAAGGATAGAAAAAATGACTTTAACTTTTTTTTTCAGGGTTCCTGCACCAAATCTAAAAACAAATTCCAGGAGTTTTCCAGGAGAAAATACAAAATTCCAGGACATTTTTTAAAGAGTAAAAAATGGAGAGACCCTATACACTTATACAATTTTTTTGTAGTAACAGGACATAAATGCACTTATATAGTACCGGTACTTACTCTAAGAATTGCCAATGCTATAGCAATTATTTGATTTAGGTATGTACCGGTATAGATATTCTGGCCCCGAGTTCACATACAATTGAGTAACTTGTTTTTTTTATAAGAATAAGATGCACTTGATGTTGGATAACAAACAACTAATAAAGTTATAAGATAATCCATTTTATTCACAAGTAAGTCATATTTATTTCCAAAGATACACATAACCTAGGAGCTTGACTAGGAAGTTGCAAAAGTGGACACCCGAGGTAGGTGAAAAAACTGAAGTTGAACTAGAGGAAGACTCAGATGATTGTTGTTTATCATTGTTGATCATTTTCCCCTAATTTTCATGGCATCCGAGAACTGTCCTGCAAATATACTTCATATATTTACAGTATTTTTGTTTTGTCCTGTACACATAAAGATCCCTAAGACTGGAGCAGTAGCCTTGACGTGAGCTGTATTTTGTTGAAATTTAGGGAGAGTTGCTCAATTCGCCAGAGCCACTCTCTCGTCGTTGCCTATTTGATTCAATGGTAAGATTAGTCAAGACGACTGGATATAGATCAGGATGCAGTAGATTACCAGATTGAGTGTGTGTGTGTTTCACTATGCTCTTTATGCTTTCTACGTCATAGGATTTTGTCAGAATTTTCATTGAGTCAATGTCATAACGTCTACGGGTCTCCATCTCCGGGTTTGATTTCATAGTTTTCCTTCTCCAAGTTGAGTTGCCATTCAAAGTTAACGAGTTCCATCTACCCGGCATGCTGGTGATGTTTTTGCTTGTCTAGGCATTTTCTGGGGATAGAACTCCAGTACACTAGCCACTAGCTTGGGATTGACTCAGTTCAGAGTCAATATCTAGTATAGAGTAGCAGTGATGGCTTGTTCAATCAGGATTGCTATCTTAATTATCAGTCCTCAAAGGAACCGTTGGGCATTTATTTACCCTAGACCTTGAATAGTGAAATAAAATAGAATTAATTTATTATCATATTAGGTCTATAATATTGACTATATTATAAGTTATACTGGTACTAAATTAATAATAATACAGAGAGAGTCAGAAGAGAAACTAATATAGGCATATGCCTATGTAACGGCTTAGTCCGGATTTTAAACAGGGGAATGGGTCAGCGACCAAGCAACCACTTTTTTTTTTTAAATTTCGGAAGTCTCCCCCCCCCCTTCCCAAGCCAACTATGCTTATAATACCGCAAAGTATGCCTATACCTAGAGCACAGGGGTGCATCACTTAATTTTTAACTACGTGTATAAATAAGGACTAACTATGTAAAGTTATGTGAAGCTCAATGGTTGCATCAGCTAGTTTTAATAACTTTAAAATGAAGTTCCGAAGTCATTTTTGAAGTCATCGTAAACTATGCTACAACATGCAAAAATAACATAACATAACTTTTTTTATTTAGTATTCTCCTATTTAGAAGGCCTAACTAAACTTAACTTACAAAAAGGCCTAGCACTCACTATAAACTATGTTTAAAAAAATATGTGTCAATATAATTGTTATAAAAAAGGCCTACTACTTACTACCTTTTGTTAATATTTATAAATAAAAATCAATTTCATCTTCTTTGCTAACTGTAAAAGCCGCGAGCGTTTGCAACACCATACTCGCGAAAACGCCGTATAATATAATGGTCAAAACTGATACTTTTCAAACTCGTGTTAAAGACATAAAAGTAAGATAATTCGTCAGATAAAGACTTAAACTTTATTCACATATTCATATCAATTGTACTCCTTTAAAACTACTATTATTATATATAAGTAGGTTAATTTTTGTTTTTGAAAACTTCGGAAAATGACCCCAAAACTAAAACTACGCTTTCTCCAGTTTGGACAACCTACGGTAAAACTAACAAAGCTTCAACTTTAAAAAAAAAAATAGGCTAAGCTTAGTCCAAATTATACAGCGATCGGGCGCGTAGTTTTCTTTTCATAATACTAATAATAGTTACCAAAAATTTAAATAACTACAGATAAATATCTATTTACTGTATTTTACACTATACTTACCAAATAAATTAGCTGAACGGCGAACTGAACGGAACGAAAAAAAACTTCTTGTCTATCAAAGCATTACGGTACGACATTTCATATCCAAAACTCGTAAAGCGCATGCGCAGTTAAGGGGAAACCACTAGAATTATAATGGCAAACTCGTTTTGATAAATGAATGGCTAAAAATAGACTACGAATTGAATATAGCGGTAATATTAATTTATAAAATAACTATCGCGAACAAGATTTTTTTACCCCTCCCTCTGTGGAAAAAAAAATTTCAGGACATTTTAGGAGAAATTTTAAAATTTAAGGAGTTTTCCAGGATTTTATCATTTGTTTTCAAATTCCAGGAGATTTCCAGGAGCTCCTGGAGTTTCAGGAGGCCGCGGGAACCCTGTTTTTTTAAAGTGATATACTATTCTTTTTTATTTTTCCATTTTTATTTAATTTTTTTTAGACCTATAGTACATGAATAACATTAGGAACATTTTTAGTACATGAATAACAGGAGACAAATTTTTAAATTGAAATTACTTCTATAATCTAAAAATAAATCAAAGTGATACAAAAGTTAAGTTAAAAAAATAAATCAAAGTGATACAAAAGTTAAGTTAAAAAAATAAATCAAAGTGATACAAAAGTTAAGATAAAAAAATATATCAAAGTGATACAAAAGTTAAGTTAAAAAAATAAATCAAAGTGATACAAAAGTTAAGTTAAAAAAATAAATCAAAGTGATACAAAAGTTAAGTTAAAAAAATAAATCAAAGTGATACAAAAGTTAAGTTAAAAAATAAATCAAAGTGATACAAAAGTTAAGTTAAAAAAATAAATCAAAGTGATACAAAAGTTAAGTTAAAAAAATAAATCAAAGTGATACAAAAGTTAAGTTAAAAAAATAAATCAAAGTGATACAAAAGTTAAGTAAACATGGACTAACCAGTATAACCAGGTTTACAAATACATCCTCTCTGAGGATAACACCTGTCTGCACCTGTGCTGCAGGCGCAGTCAGTCCTACATTCCAAGCCCCACTTTCCTTGGCCGCATTCTGAAAATGTAAAGAGTGACAAATGCAACATCTAAAATCTAACATGTGTTAGATCTCCTACCACACTGCACGTTAACATTGAACCAAGAGATAATTCTTACAGAAGTTCCTTAAAAATCCCTAATCAAACAATGTATTTCTATGTTTGTTAAAGCAGAGAAAGGAGTCATTAAGGCCATAAATCATGATTTATGCAAACAAATGTATTCTTACCAGAACAAGATCTTCCATCATTTTCCAATTTTGATCCAGGAAGACAAGAGCAGTTGTAACTGCCTTCAGTGTTGGCACAGTTATATTTCTTGTCACACAGATTTAAGTGATTGAAGTCACATTCATTGATATCTGCATGGAAGAACAGAAGAATTTATAGTTTATCAGTCCAAATGTGGATTGAATATTTTAAGTTTATTTTGGCACAAATTAATTGAGTAATTAAAATTATTAATCATGAAGATTTGTTTTTTAATTCATGTTTTTTTTTCTTCAATTCAATGTAGAATTTATGAAAAACTTTAAAAGTTCAATAAAATAACATTGAACTAGGTACCAAGCTAAAGGCTTTATGATGGCTTTACAGAATCCAAGTGATTATTGGATCTTTTTAAAAATGTGTATGTACCTTTGCAGTTCTTCTCATTCTCCAAAAAATATCCAGATCTACAAGCACAATGGGCTGTTTTTGTGATGAGGTTCAAGGTACAGAAATGCTCACATTCTAGATTCTTGTCAGTGGAACAAACATTTGAATCAGCTGTGGAAAAAAAAGGTGTTTGACTAGTGCAATTAAAAGCTCAGTAAATGGAATTATATAAACAACGAATTTACCAGCGTGCTCCCCAGCAATTACTGATAGAGATCAGTAATTAAGTCATTATTGTCACTAAAGGAGTTCATTTATGGCTGATTTCTATGCTACAGAAACACTTTAGATGTATTGTGGTTAAATTGTTATAATTGTAAAATGATGTCTTGGTTTAAATATCTATTTATTTATATGCTGAAAATGTACAATGTAATAAAAAACAGAACATTTATTTGGATCAAGAGGAAACATAATATCTTATCTGATCTTATTAAGCATATCTTATTAAGCTTTTATTTTAATGGCAAAACATTTTTCAACTGCTTAAGACTAATGATAGTATTGCATAACCATAAAATCTATTATAGACTATAACAATGTTAAACTATAACTGCCATATGGGAATTTTTACATCCATTCTTGATTAATTAAACACTAGAGTATGGTAAAAGAAATATTATAGTACATTAATTAAACTTTATCCATTAAATGAGAATGAGTTTCTGTTTAACACTAGCTAATCCAACCTGTAACACAATTGATCCTGCCAATATCCAGTTTGAAACCATATAAACATTTACAGTTGAAACCTCCAGGGGTGTTCTCACAGAGCTGGTTACAGTTATGAGTTTTCATTGTGCATTCATCAACATCTGTTTTTTTTTAAATATTAAAAACATTACATAGATTATCAGATATTTTTTAAAAAAATGTGCTTCAACAGCAAGATTTTGCATCAAAGCACTTGAGTATAATAGTTCAAAATTTTATGTCCCAAAAAATCAATCTTAAAACTTCTTCAAGCCTAAGCAGTGGCGTAGCTAAAGTTGGTGGAACCGGTGCTGTAAACTCATGGTATCACCCTCCCCCCCAAACTTCCATTCCGTGATGGATTTATTCTTGTTAAAATAAGTTTATAGTATAACAATTACAAGAACAAAAGCACATAAATCGAAGGTCATGAGGTTAATGTATTTTAAAACATTTTTAAGTTATAGATATTTTTACATTAAATCTACTTTATTTAAAAATTTCATTTCCTGGTCTTAAAAATTGCAAAAGTCTCAATTACTTGATCAAAACCAATCACCTTCATTGTATCACTTTAAATTGATAGCATAGCCACATCAGAAAGCCTAGAATGTCCCATGGTTGATCATAAATATTTCTTGATAAGCTTTAGTTTTTGAAAGCTCCGCTCACGTGAAGCCAGAGACGCATAGATAGTAAGAAGAAATTAAAGTCTTAGCGAGAGTATTGGAAGAGATTCTAGCCAGTAACAAATTTGGATGTTGTTTCTGTAACATTAACAGCAAACAATCTGCAGCAAAAACAATACAATTTCTGACTGACGAGTGAATAAACCATCCACGACCGCAATATTTTCTTGCCATTTTGCATCATCCCCGGTAGATCCATTGTTTTGTTAGTTGGCAAACAACTCCGTTAGATTTCGCATTTTGCCTTGTTACTACGGTGTATATTCCGCTCTTGTTCTGAAATAAGGTACTCTGTATTTTAATCATTTCAGACCAAAAATAATCTGGAACTGGTACATTCCAGAGAGAAACATCTGATAAAATGTGCCAGTCTTTGTCATTAACCATTACACTTACAGTATCTTGGTTTGAATCAACATAATCAGCAGACGTTTCTGTTTCCAAACAATCCATGGATTTACTTATATTTTCACGTCAATCTCTTCCATTTTCTCACCTATTTGCTGAAAAGAATGCATGCTGCTGGTAACGGGAGAATCAGTATCAATGGTAGGCCGAGGAAAGTTTTTTGATGAACCCTGACCCTGGTCATCATTTGGTTTCTTGATATCAAAGCATGTATTCTGGTAGAGATTTTAGTGAGTTGCGTATTTTCTTTTTTGCTTTTCACTGTTCACAGCCACTTGGCCATTAAATTGGTGCACGCTCTGTGGCATGATATAATAATCTTGAACACAAAAAATGCTTTAATTTTTTCATGTTCAAGACAACAAACAAAATAATTATTGACGACGGTTCAAAAACAACAGTCACAGCACTGTCCAAAATACAACACACAAAGGTAGCAGGGAAAACCCAGCAGTCGAAATATGACAATCGTGCTCAAATGATAAGGGGCTTTACAAGTGACGAATGGAGGAAAATATTAATTTTTGAGTATTTCTGGGTTTCGATATCTAATATTATATGTCTTCAAAAAACCTTTCTTGATTTAATTTTAAATAAATAAGAATTGATCATTAAAATATTGAAAATTGTGTAATATAATATATTTTTAACAAAATAAATGGGTAACATTTCATTTTTAATGTACGAAGTGGCTATAGGTACCCGAGTACGCATCGTCGCCAATAACTATTCGCACCCGAAAGTCTTAGTAATCAAAAAAAAAAAATGATCCGAACCAGAGGCTTAATAATCGACAAGTTTGCCGTGCTTTCTTTTATAAAAATGGAGGTTGGCAGCATTTTTGACACCTATGCGTCTTTTGAAGATGAATTGAATTATTTTTATAAAGAACACAATGTGTGTTTCCCTAAAAGATCGTCAGAGAAAATGAAAGATCCCAATTTGGAACACCTTAAATATGAATATATAATTTACTGTTGCAAACAAGGCGTTAAACGGAAGTCAAAGTCTTCAACGACAACAGGCCAAAGAAAATCACAAGCGTAAGTTAAAATAATAGGTTAACTTTAAATTTATTTGGTCTTGTCATGTAATAATTCTTTCTCCAAGCCAATGATTATTACCACTGTAAATGTAGAGGACGAATGCCACTATTTTATCGATGGCCGCGACTAATGTATCCCCAAATCGATCACTATGCCTATGCCTAGCCTGAACCCTAAATCGACCCCTCAACCTAACCGTAACCTAAACCCTAATTCACTGCAACTATAATAAAGAAGCAAATGACGCCGTGTCATTCGTGCTCTACATTAGCCCTTACCACTTTTGGCAATTCGTTGAGAATTTTTATATTTTTCAGTTCTTTCAAATTGGGATGCCAGGCAAAGATAAAGCCTGTTGCCAAGAGAAATCCATCTCAGCTAGAAATTACCAAATCAATGCATGAACATACTGGCCATGAAGTATCAAAAGAAGTAAGTGCATGTGCTGTGAAAAATATTTACATAATAATAATAAATAGCTTATTCTTGTGGCAGGTTGTGGTCACCTACAGGTACACTAGTACTATAGAGTTAGAGATGGATGCATTTTAAAAGAATGTTTTGTACCATTCATTAACCCATTCAATCTATGGCGCTCAGAAATTTTATCACTGAAAACTTTAGGTTAAGGTTAGGGTTACCAACTTTACCATAAAAAGGTTTTGAAAGAAATTAAGACAAATCTATTTAATAGTATAATTAAATTTAATAAATTCTAAATGGTCCAAACAGAGTTTTATATCTTAATTTTGATTATTGTGACATATAATAAACTTAAAACATTTATCCCCAAGGTGAAGGTTAGTTATTTTTATGTACACTGCGGTGAGCCCAGCCCTAGGCTGGGGTACCGTACTATATAAGACCAATGTTCCCTCTAAGGTTTGTTGTTGTCGAGTATGAGCGTTCATTAGTAATTGTTGCGACTCAATATTATGTTAATTAGTTGTTGAACGCTTTTCCCGCGCTTGACTATTATAGTTAGTGAACGCTCTTCCTGCCATTGTCTTTATGACATATTTTTATGCTGAGTCGTGACGTATTGTCTATGCAGTGTTGTGACGTATGTTTTAGTCGTGCGGCAGTCTTGAGTGGAACCTTGGAGTGATAGGATGTTTATTATATTTACTTAGATATTAAAGTTATAGTTATTATGAAAAGGAGTTGAGTTTGTTAATTGATAGTGAGAATAGTACGACGCTTCAACGTATGAAAGAACTGACGAATGTAATCAATCCAAGAAGACGTTAGGAGTTGACATGGGGGCTTCTCATCCGGGATTGGTGAACCTCGTTATTTTCATACTTGAGGTAAAGTACAAGAACATTCTTATTATTCAACTTTAGTGAAGTTACAACCATCGTCGCATGTTCCCGTATTTCAATGTCGGAGCCCCGCTGCCACCGTGTGTCAAGTTTATATGAGTTGCATACGCCAGTAACTCCATCAACCACCTACGTCCTGTATTAGGCTAGTTATGTCCTAACCTGCAACAGGCTAACTACGCCCTGCCCGTTATCAAGTTGCCAACGTCCTGTCCAGTTCCAGTGAAATAACTACGCCCTGCCCGTTATCAAGTTGCCAACGTCCTGTCCAGTTCCAGTGAAATAACTACGCCCTGCCCGTTATCAAGTTGCCAACGTCCTGTTCAGTTCCAGTGAAATAACTACGTCCTGCCCTGTATGAAGTTACCAATGTCGTGTCCAGTTACAGCAAATGAACTACACCCTGTCCGTTATCAAGTTGCCAACGTCCTGTTCAGTTCCAGTGAATTAACAACGCCCATCGCTGCATCGAGTTATCTACGTCCTGTCGGTAGTGAGCTACCCACTTCGTGTTCACTTCCAGTGAATTAACTACGCATTTCCCTGTATCGAGTTATCTACGTCCTGTCGGGGGTGAGCTACCAACTTCGTGTCCAGTGAGCTGTGATGTCCTGTGGCCCTGTCCGGTCACCCAGTTGAACAACGCCCTGTCCTGCCTCAACGAGCCACCAACGTCCCGTCCTGCATCAAGCTGCACATGCCCGATCCTGTATTGGCGAGTTACACACGAACTGTCCAGTGTCGGCGATTCGCCTACGTTCTGTCCAGTGAGCTGCCGATGTCCCGTGACCCGTCCCGGTCACCCACACCTCAATGACTGTGTCCCAAGATCGCCATATAGGACAATTGAAGTTTGTGAGAGAACTATTGACAGTAAAGAACCATTGACACTTAATTAAGCTCAGTGTGTGTTTTTACATTTTTTTTACCTGGGTAGAATTTAGATTTTTGCTAGAGTTAGTTTAAACAGACTGCGATTGGTCCTTAAACCTAATTATTGTTTATTGTATGATCACCCTTAATTTGCATTGCTATGGCTGGATATGTCAGTGGGAAATGGAGTTTAGAAGAAATTAGGCATGTGGGTGTGTTACTTTGTTATACCGGAGAGAACCTAGAGGAGTATATAAGAGTTAAGTTTGAAGAACAAGAACTTAGAGCTAGAGAGGAAGAACTTAGAGCTAGAGAGGAAGAACGTATAAATAGACAGAGAGAAGAAGAACGCATAAATAGACAGAGAGAGGAAGAACGTATAAATAGACAGAGACAATTTGAACTAGATAAACTAGATGAAGAAATTAGACTGGCGAAATTAGAGGCAGAACGACGGGAAATTATTTTAAAGAGACAGGCATATTATTATAACGACAGTGACGATGACGAGAGTCAAGGGGAAGAAATATATTATGGCATTGCCAGCATTCACTGTGAGAATCCCTATAAAAATTTTAATAGAGTTTCTATTAATGTAAGTGAAAACAAATATGTGGATAACGGTGGACATACTCATGATCCTGACCCCAGGCAAGAGCCGGCCTCGCAACCACGGTTCATGGTTAAAGATACTGAGGAACAAAATGATATTATTGCCTCTGCTGACGACTCAATTTTTTTAAATAGAAATGACAGTGATTTGTTAATTGATCCGTCGGCTAACGTTAAAAGGGACAACGTTGACCGTGCTGACATACCCCCAGTGGCAAAGGGTACAGATATAGCTTTAGATTCATGTCAAAAAGAGGTTGAAGTAGTTGGTGTATCCCAGGAAGTCCAATGTAAAGAAGAAAGGGGACGACAATTTAATAAGGTAGAAGTCATTGGAAATGACCTTAGGTGGACGTATGTAGGGGATTGTCCCAGTGCCACAGTATGTAATGAATTGGTTGTTATGGAAACGGGTGGCATTGAAAGCAAAGAGAACCCTGTTCTACTGTCTGAGGACATGATTTTTGTTGTATCTCATGGTGAGCCATCAGATAATGTAAGTCCTGAAGTTGAAGTGTCTGATTTTTTGTGTGAAGTTGATGAGGTGAGTGTAATCCTTGAGGTGGGGGAAGGAGAGAAAATTGTTGTTGATAATTATTGTGATGTAAATGAGTCACTGTGTAATGTGAGCAAAGGTTGCTCAAATGTTGATATTTTTACAGAGATATGTACTGGTAATGACTATGAATTAGTTGATAATGTGAGCCAGGTGTGCTCAGGTTTTGATGTTACTGCAGAGATCTGCAATGAAAATGTATCACAAGTTTTTATGAGCAAGGGTTGCTCAAAATTTTTTAGTATTACAGAGAGCTGTATTGATGATGAATCATTAGGTAATGTGAGCCAGGGCTGCTCAGATTTTCATATTGTTACGGATAGCTGTAATGATAATGAATCACCTGTAAATGTGAGCCAGGGCTGCTCAGATTTTCATATTGTTACGGATAATTGTAATGATAATGAATCACCTGTAAATGTGAGCCAGGGCTGCTCAAATTTTCATATTGTTACGGATAGTTGTAATGATAATGAATCACCTGTAAATGTGAGCCAGGGCTGCTCAAATGTACATATTGTTACAGATAGTTGTAATGAAAATAAATTCCCAAGTAATGTGAGTGAAGGTTGTCCAGATTTTGAGAGCCAGGAGTGCTCTAACATTAAGTTGGAAACCAATGTTGAAAGTGTTAAAGAGAGCGCTGCCAGCTCTAAAGGTGCACTTGTTTATGATTTTCAAGAGGAGGTGAGTTGTCAGGTCCATGAGTTGGGAGGTGAGGCTTTTGATTGTATTGTTAAACAAAATGAATCTGTTAAAATGAACTATTGCCATGATTGCCCTGAAGTTCCTGATTTGTTTGAGTTTCTTTTTTATGAGACTCGTTTTTCATTTTGTAACAATTTAAAAATATGTATTGTAAAACTGAGATTTCACATGAGTTATGACCACGGGTCAAAAGAACAGGGAGAGATAATTTTAATTATAATAAACATGTTGAAGCATAAAGTTGTGAAATCCACGGACAAAAGATATGTCCCGCCATCTGTAGCTGTGTTATTTAAGAGCAAATAAAGGCTGCTCAAATTGTGGTGAGACATCTCTCACCTGTAATAATGTTAGATAGTTTTGTGTTTCTATAGTGATGACCATTGGTTTTATTTAAAAATACACCTTTTTGATGATATGATTTGGATTAACTTAGTTATAGTTTCAACTTCAGTAAGGATATTGATGTATTTGCCCGGATTTTTGAGATACAAATATAATTATTTTTATTGGTATGAAAAATGAAAATTAATGTTGACATTCAATTTTAATGGTCTGATTTTTATTGTCGTACATGAATTTTTAACTCTTGAATTGCATTTAAAATTATGTACGAAGGATTGTTTATTTTATTGCAGTATATCATAAATCTGTTTGATTTTCAGTGATACCTAAATAATGTTTTTTGATAAGGACCATTCATATGGCTGAAGGGTTCTTCTTGATGTAATTGATGTAAATTTTGTATGTCTGGTGACGATTTCACTCCCTGAGTAAAATCTGAAATGAAAGAGGGGGGATATGTCGAGTATGAGCGTTCATTAGGAATTGTTGCGACTCAATATTATGTTCATTAGTTGTTGAACGCTTTTCCCGCGCTTGACTATTATAGTTAGTGAACGCTCTTCCCGCCATTGTCTTTATGACGTATTTTTATGCTGAGTCGTGACGTATTGTCTATGCAGTGTTGTGACGTATGTTTTAGTCGTGCGGCAGTCTTGAGTGGAACCTTGGAGTGATAGGATGTTTATTATATTTACTTAGATATTAAAGTTATAGTTATTATGAAAAGGAGTTGAGTTTGTTAATTGATAGTGAGAATAGTACGACGCTTCAACGTATGAAAGAACTGACGAATGTAATCAATCCAAGAAGACGTTATAGGAGTTGACAGTTGTTTTGTGTGCAAAATCATACAGTTATGTGTAAAGTTTTACAGCTTCAATTTTTTTGTGTGCAAAATTTTACAGTCCAGAAACACAAACACACACTTACAGGGAAATTTGCTGCGCAGATACTCAAAACTGCTGCGCAGCGCCTGTGAGATGGCTGCGCGGCAGCGCAGCTTAAAGGGGACATTTTGTAAGACTACTAATAATAATAATGTTTGCAGAACATATTTTTTTTACAGAATACTTATTATTGCAAAGTAACCTTTGTGTGTTTTTTTTCCAGATGTGCCGCTTGTATCCAGAAAACCGCAAGGTGGAACTAAATGAGGCAACGCTTCTGTTGATGTCCTGCACCACGATTCAGGCATCTGAGACCCGGCAAGTGCTTGACCAACAGCATGATGTGGATTTGCTTCCCAGGGATATTTACAGTATTAAGTCAAGAATAAATAAATCATCTTCTGATGCAACTGAAACTCAATCTATACTTCATTCTATATCACAAGCTGTTGGAAGTGTGTCCTATGGACTAACAGAAAGTGGGGAATTTAAGTATTTATCATACATAACTGATGATATGATTAGATTTATTGCCCAATATCCAGAGGTTTTATTAATGGATTTCACATATAAAACCAATAAATATTTATAGCCACTTTTGACTGTAATGGTTATTGATGGAGAGGGCAGGGGCATTCCTGTTCTTCATGGTTTTGTAAAAAATGAAGATAAGAAATCTATTTCTCTTTGTTTGCAGCTTCTTCTGAAGAATTCTGATGCCAGTCTTTTCAAGTGCTTTGTGGTTGACAAAGACATGGCTGAAATCTCTGCTATAAATGATCTGTTTCCAAATGTACCTGTTAATTTATGTCATTTTCACATTAACCAGGCTGTGTACAGGTTTCTTTCGAAACATGTAGGTCCTGAGCATGTTAAGCCAATTCTTGAAGGATTTATGTCTCAAGTTTATACTGAGTCGTGTGGTGAATTTTTAAATTTGATGCAAGACATGAAAGATACTCTTCCTGATGTAGCTTTGGAGTATTTTGAGTCGAACTGGTGGAGTAAGGCCCATTTATGGGCAGCATCATCCATTGCTGATGTTTTAAGACTCCATGCGACAACAACAAATCACTTGGAGTCTTATCATGCCAAAATAAAAACAAGTTTGACTCATTATCTTTCTTTTTCATCTGCTCTTCGTAACCTTATGTCTTTTGACAACTGCAAAATTACAGTATGTAATTGTTTTAGATTGCTTGCTGCAAACACAGCTCAGTATACGTCATCTGATAATGATGAAAATGTAAATAAGATTGAAAGTGTTGCTACTTCCTTTGCTGCTGCTCTATTGCTCAATCATCTCAAATTGTCACGATCTGTTCCGTACTCTGTTGTCCCTGGAGAGGCAGAACTTTTTTCAGTAGCTTATAAGGAACGCATTTTTAGCTCAACATCAGTTCAATGGAATTGTTCATTTGCTAAAAAGATGGTATTACCTTTCAGACATATTTTTTCAGTTTGAAGACATTTACAGCTTCCAGAATTTTGTTCAGAGTTAATTCCATGCCGTTTTAGCAAACGTAGTGTTCCTAGAGTGGTTGCTTCTACTTCTAGTTGTTCAGTAACTTCTCAAATTGTATCTACTAGAAACAATAATTTTAAGACTCAAGAGGGTCGGTTTAATCATGCTAAAAGAATTTGTATGGGCTTGGCAAATTTTTTGGCGATGCAAGGAGAACAAGATTTTGTAGAGAAAATATCCTTTCTTGAAACTACTATAAGTCTCTGGAAAAGTCCTGAAAATTTAGATGAAAATGAATCGGGGTCACAACTTGATGAAGGTGAACCACAAACAAGTTTCATTCAAAGTCAACTAATTGATTTTGTTGATATAAATGACATTCATTTTTGTCACAAGGAAACAGTTGCTGCAAATAATTTAGAAAAAATTGAAACTGAAAATAGTATTAGTTCCTTTGGGAAGGTTAACTTTGACAGAGTTCGCCCAAAGGGGCAACCGAAGGTAAAACAAAATTTTACCCTGAAAAGAAAAAGATAGCTGCCCCAACAATTTGCAACTACTTGTATAAAATAAATATGTGAATGTTTTTAATGTTCTGAAAATTATAACTCTTTGGTGTGTAAATAAATGTTTGCCGCTATTCAAACCCGGGTCCAATAGACCAATACTATTCGGATGTCATTTGTGGTAGTTTATTTTAGTTAACGTTCCTTTAGTTAAACTGAAGAATTAAGTTTACAAACATATAGTCCATTCAATTATCTTTCATTTGATACCAAATTTTGTCTTACAACCTAACAATAATTTTTTGGAATGTGTTCATGATGTATGCATCCAATGTTTCAGTGTCTTTTTCAGCTTTTATAGATATAGCATTTTCATATTTTTTTTCCTGACATCAATTGATGAATCAGGAGGAATAGTTTTGGAACTACATAATTGAAACTTTGCATGCTTATTTATATTGAGATTCTTTACTTTATGATGGATTGTTTTTAAACAAATGTCTCATAGGAAAAGTTTTCAGAATGTTTGTATTTATGTATTTTATTTATTAGGTTCGTGTGTTAATTTTTTTTTCTATCTTTTCGGTCTTAGTTTTCTAATTGTTTTTTAAATCATGAAGGATATATGTACATGGTGGATGCATCCTGTATCATTCATGCAGCCTCTAATTTAAAAAAAAGCATAATTTTATAATTTTGTTCATTTTTCTCAATTTTGCATTTTCCGGATTTTTAAGGAACGCCAAATGAATCGGGAGGAAAAGTATTCTAGCTACACCCTTCAAGCATTGCATGCTTCTTTTCATTGCTATTCTTTACAAAATTCAAGAGGCTTTTTTTATATATATATCCAACTAGAAAGTTTTATAACATTTTTACATTTTCTACCCCTGAAGAGTTCTCAAATATTTATGTGACCCCCACATGCATGCCATTTGTAACACTTCCAATAACTGCTGTGTAATAATCTTCTTTAAACTTTTTGTCAATGTTATTCTTAATGTGTTTGCCAAGTTTCATTTACAATACAGTACAATAGGTTACAATACAATGCAATACAAATTTGTCTTTATTTATTATTCATTTTTCATACAGTCAAAATTGGTATTAAATGTTTAATTTTTTGCAATAAAAGTCACAACAAATTTAAAAAAAAAAACTTTAGTGGATTTTTGTCTTTCTGTTTGTGTATGCTTTGTATGTATTATATTTTTTCCAATGGCTCTATTTATTTAGGTTATCAGTATTTTATTTTCAATGTGGCATGACTTAGTTGCCTTGAAACCAAACTTTCTTCACAGATCACATATATTTGCTCCCACTCAATCATTACGTCTGTACTTAAATGAAGAAATGATATTGTACAAACAATAGTTAACTGTACGGGTACTAACAAGGAAGGTGAGAAAGTAAAAGGAGGCAAATGGCAAAGGAATGATATGACCTAATTGAATGAGTTTATTGGCTGCCTACTCCATACTGGCCCCTAATTTATTTTATGGATTACTTGAGTACACAACTCAAATAACTAACAACCAAACAAAAATGTTCTCAAGTCAGTTAAGGGTTTTTTTTCTATTAAATTATGTACCAGTGTGTTAGACCCAGCAGACAGATATGGTAAAAAAAAAGAAGACTAGTCCTCCAAAAATAAGTCTCCTTCTCATACTTTATACAATGGCATCCTTTAACTTTAAGATGTTCATTGCAACTACCTTGTGAATTAGGTCAAGTCAAATGAGAAAGGTTGTTGAAAGGAGATTCAAGATATCAGGAAAAACAGTCAGTGTACGCATGTATGACTCCCAGTGCCAAGGAAAAGGTTTAAAATTGGTGGTTTTGTTCTGACTAAGCCAAGCTCTCTAGAGGAATAGTTGAAATTAATTCATTATGAGTGAAATTTTCATTATTTAGAATACCTAATTAATTCATAAAGTACTGTGTGATTAAATCTTTTAACTTAAACAATACACATAAATAATCTTAAATAAAAGATTTAATTTTAATAATTAAATTCATATTATTACTTTTCTACAATTCAAATAAAAACAATAAATGTATCTAAATCATCTTCATTACTAGATTAAAAAAAAAAAAAATTGATCTACGAAAATGGAACTAAAAAAAGAAAATAATAAAGAAAACAAAATCTACCAGTACTAAGAGAAATTAACAAAGCAAAAATAAAAAAAAAAAACTAAAAATCATAAAACTATTAATCAATGAAGTAACAAGGAGAAAAAATAATTTTAAAAAAATAATTCTCATATTATTATTGTTATCACGCCCGGCTCCGAAGCCATTTAATATGTACAGAGCTACTCCAGGTGCGAATAGTCATTGGCGACCATAGGTACCCAGGTACCTATAGATGCAGCCTTTCTGTCACTTACGGAAGTTACCGAACCCTTCAATCGGCGGTGTGGAATAATGACATTATTTTTCTGATCTAAGCAAAGGGTCATCTCATTTATGAGGTATCAACAATAAATTTTTTTAATAAAGCACGAATTTGGATAGGTTACATTTGTAACAAATGTATGTGTTATCGGTTATCCTTTTATGAATCTTGGTTAGACTGAGCAGTGTGTGCTCTGTGAATATGTAATTTGTCAATTGGATGCAGAGGAGTAGAGAGGGTGTTTGGCGCCCGGGGACAAGATTCGCGCCTGGGGACAAGATCCATTTTAAAGCGCCCCTTTTTATTTTTTTCAACTCTCAAACCCAGTATTTCATCAATAAAATAATATCAAAGCACATTTTGGCGCCGCTAACTAGCTGGCATCCTTGGACATCTGTTCCCCCTGCCCCCCTCACTACGCCTCTGATTGGATATCACCCCTAAAATGGTGTCACCCGTGTGGTCTGCACCACCCGCAATCCCCTCGCTGCGCCACTGAGCCTAAGAGTTACCTTCACATATGTTATTTTTATTCCTGGCATAACCTTTCCTACAAACACAAGAATAGCTGCCTTGGTTGTTGATACAGTCTTCAACTGATAAATGACAGTTGTTATCTAGTACATCCAGGCACTCATTGATATCTGCATCAGCAATTTAAAAAAAAAGAACAATTTGATTGCATTAATATTAAAGAAAGAGTTAATATAAAATTTTTATAAAATTGTTGTACATGGTTTTAAACATAGGATCTTTTTTTTTTTTTTTTTTTGCTATATTTACACATTCATTATTTTTAATTTTTTCAGATGGGCAAAGAGGTTCCATTTTTTTAAAATTTTTATAATATTTTTGTATATGGTTTTAAACATAGGATTTTTTTTTTTTTTTTGTGTTGCTATATTTACACATTCATGAGTTTGAAGTTTTGCAGATGGGCAAAGAGCTTCCATTTTTTAACTCAATATTTGCTTGTTTTCATGTTACGATCACTTCACGGCCCATATTTTAACCCATTGCAGTAATGTCCGACTCATGAAATCTGAGTGATACCTTGCTGGTCACAAGTCTTTGTTTGTTCATATGAACCTAATTGAGTAGTAATGAACTATCTTGCTGGTTGGTCAAAAGTCTATGTTTTTTCATTTGGCCCTAATTAAAAAGTAATAAACTATCATCTTGGTTGGTCACAGTCTATGTTTTGTTTTCACTTGTACCTTATTAATTAGGGATACACTAACAGTAAATGCATATAATTGAATTCACTGTTTAAACAGATGAACTTCAGCATGACATTGTAAAATAAATTTAGGAGCCTAAAATGTTTCAACTAGCTGCATGTAAAGGTGTAGATACAAAAATACTTAACTGACCATCTCTATTCTTTAGTTCACATATCACATTTATTCTACCTAAACGCTATAATTTGAGAATGTTAACAAAGCACACAAACAACAACAAATACATACAATTACACATTTATTTAAGCAATACCTTGACACATGTTGTTCCCCATGATGTAGCCAGGTGAGCAGACACATTCAAATGAGCCCAATGTGTTAACACAGCGTTGTCCCACGGTGCAGTTAGCATTTGTGGTACATTCATCGATGTCTTTATTGCAATATGTTCCTGTCCACCCAGCATTGCATCCACAGCCTCTCACAGGGTGGCATGTTCCAAGACCATTGCAGACGCATAAACTGGAGCAGTTAGTACCATAGTAGGGTTGGGGGCACTCTGTCATTACAAATATAAAATTTCTTTCATTAATTCCAGTTTCAAAGAGCTTGCAAATAATTCATTTGTAAGATAGATTTATGACTTGGAAGAAAGGGGACCATGTGGAACAGGACAAACAATGGATTGTATTTTAGATTTTTATCCATGGTAAAAAAAAAATCAAAAGGTCACATCTGTATTTTGATGGCCAGAAATCAGCGGGCTTTTTTGTTTCTTTTTTTTGGATTATCTTAAAGAACATTGCAATAAATTTATTTAGATGAAAAGTACAGTTCATTAAAAATATATACCAGAAATAAATAAAAGTTGAAGTGACAAAATATTTTAAGTTGGTATAAAATAATCAAGTGGCACATACCATTACATGAGACTCCATCCTGATCTAGTTTGTAACCAGGGTAACAAGAACACAAGAAACCACCCTCTGTATTCTGACATGATTGGCTGCAAGGTTTGTTGCCTGATGTACATTCATTGATGTCTGGGGTGATTTTAATGACAGCATTTATTAATAGTTTTATACAACACAAATGTTGATAGCTGCCAAAACATTTTCAGTATTAACATTTTTCTACTATATAAATAATCATTATCAAAATTATTTTTATACCAACAGTGAGTTATTACAATTTTCAAATGTGTTAAGTCCAACAGTCGTGATCCAAAGAACCGAAAAAAAAATTTTATTTGAAAGTAAAACTTTATTTATGATTCATCCCTCACCAATGCAACGAGTCCTGTCATCATTACTACTAGGTTGGTAACCCATATTGCAAGTGCATTTGGGCACACCATCTGTTACTACACACACTTGTTGACAGTCCTTACACAGCTCATTATTTGTAGGGTCTGAAATAATTTTTTTAAAAATTCATTCATTACAGTAATTGAACTGTGCATACAAATGCAACTATTTTTTAGATGATTACCAATTACAATAATATGAAAAATGTTAAAACTTACAAGTGCTTTTACATTATAATGGAAAATGATTTAAACTAGTTTTTAAAAAGATGTAATACAAAATTTGTGGAAGCATTAATTGATCCAAGCTAGAATATTGGTAGGAAACATGTTTCCTTTCTGAGATTTAAGTGCAATAATTTTTCTTGGTCTTTTAAAGTATCATTCCGTATTGTTCCTCTTTTTGTTTGGTTATAATTTTTATTGTAAATAATATTGTCATGTAAAAATATTACCTGATAATTAATTTAATTACACACTTCATAATTTTTTTTGCATCATAAGAATACTTCTCGCTAAGCCATAAATTTTCCCTCTAAAGGGGGAAACATAAACTCGGTAAGACATTGGAGACACTTGCGTTTGTAAGTGTTGGCGTGAATAGACTTATAATAAGATCAAATTGTCCACCCCAGAGACTGTAAGATTATGAGCAACTCATGACTTACTTAAAACACATGACTTTTCATCAGCTTGAAGCTCATTCCCACCATAACATGAACAGCTGAAACCGCCATCTGTGTTCTCACAAAGCTGCTGGCAAGTATGTATTCTCTCTGCACACTCATCAATATCTGCATCAAGCAGTAAATTTATAATTTGGTTAAGGGTGAGAATTATGAATATACCCAGCACACAGAAAATCCAATGATATTTTGAATTAATGGTGTTAAAATATTTAAAAACGAACTTATAAAAATTTTAAATGCCCCCCTCCTCATAATTAATAAGATGAAAAGATACAAAAGCAATAAAAGTTTGTATTTTTAATACTAATTTTATAAGGTAGGTCAGGTATTTATTTAAAAAAAACAACTCAAAATGTAACCTCTGCAACTTGAGACATTTTTGGGATCAGATCTGTAACCCAGTTCACAAGTGCAAGTGTATGAACCAACTGAATTTTCACAGAAAGCATGTTCTTGACAGGCTGATCCAGTTCCATTGACAATGCACTCATTTTCATCTGGGTGAAAAAATTAGAAACATCAAGTAAGCCTCTAATCAACATTGATGGCTTTATGTATTTTAAGGCTGTTAAATTTTAGGCATGAATTCTAACTTTTAAAAAAATCTTATCAATCATAATTGGATTTCAGATAAACATCAAGAAATTCTTGACGTTAGGTCTGAAATTAAAGTTTAAGATTCCCCAAAAAATGACAAGATGGCTCAAGAATGACTAGAGTAAAACAAATACAAGTAGTGCTGCACCAAAAGAAATTCCCACACATCAAAAATTCAAACAATATGTTAAAAGATGGAATACAAAAAACAATTCATTAACATAAACACTTACATTCTTAAATAGTCACTGAATTTTTAAAATCATCACTGGGGGAAGTGTATTACCCTCATCACCACCCCCACCCCACTGGTCATCACACAAGATGTGAATGTCAAACTTCACTTTTAGATTAAAATAAAGATCTTCAAACCAACCAATGCAGTTATTATCCATTTCTTTAAATCCATCTGGACAACCCCCGCACGAGAAGCCTTTTGTGTTATTTCCTTGCTCTGCTGCGGTTAGATCAACACAAACTTGTTTGCCATGACACGGGTGATCTTCACAGGCATTAAGTTCAGCTTCACAGTTTTTACCTTTAAAAAAGTAGGAAAAAGTTTCTAAGTAAAAGAAAATTGAACATGTACAATGATATGGGCAAAGTTGAGGAGACTATTTGGATCAACTCAGATGCTTGGAGTTGTACTCCAAATAATTGAATAGGCACAAATAAGGATTGTTGGGTATCCATACCTGTATAAGCTGGCCAGCATATACATGTGTTGATAACAAATCGTCCCGCTTCCTTCTCTTCATCTCTAAACCTGGTTCTGTCACACTTGCCATGACCACTGCAGTCAGGGCACACAACCAGATCAACATATCTTATAGCTGACCGACCTCCCTTTGAATCTTGAGCCTGAATTCTTAAATATCATCATTTATGTGATTAGAAAAAGTTTAAGGTAATAAAAATTATGCCTGTAGATTTAAAAAAAAAGAAATGGTTATTTTTAAAATTAAGTATCATATAATCAAGGGTGTAATTTTAAATATTTTTTTCCAATAATTTGTTTGAATTTCTTTTTAAAAAATGGTTATTTTTAAAATTAAAAATTTAATCTGTGTGGAATTTTTTTAAAAACATTTGTTTAAATTTCTTTTAAACTCCCCTGGCATTCATTGTGCTAATTTCCTTTCACAAATTTCAAAACGCTGCTAATGATAGTCTATTGTTAATAAGCTAAAAATTGTCCACCTTCTTATACACCTTGTGTAAAATGCTAATTCGTTCTTAATTTCCTTACAAATCATGTGTAATAAATGAACAATTCATTCTGTTTATGTCAAAACTGTGACTAATTTAGTCTTGCCTTTTTTTGCATGTATATAATAATCTACATGAACATTTAAAGATTTAAAAATATTATAAGATTTAAAATTACAAAAGAAATAAAAAATAAAATCAAACCAGAAGAGATTTATTAAAATATCTCACCCAATGCTATTAGGATTGTTAAAATCTGGAGTGTAGGTTAACACTCCAGTTGTTGAATTTATAACACAATCTCTGCAGTTACCAACTAACATATATGTAACAAGGTCACTCTCGTCAGAATCAAGGGCTTCAAATTTTAGGGCTGCCTTATGACCATGATTTACTTCCCATTGGTTACTCCTGAGTTGACCAGAGAGCAATTTCAATGTAGGTAAATTATTCTCTGGAAGGGACAAAGATCTTTATTAGTCCCACATTATACAGAGTTAACTAGCCTAATTTACAAAAGCAGGCTTCACCTCTGAACAAGGAAATTGCAAATATCTTAACAGAGGCGTTAACATCAATTCCATCAAATATCATCTTTTAAAAATATCTTTTACATGTTAATAGCTGTATCAGTAAGATTAATGAGATTCTGATTTTTAGTGTCATAGTCATTAAAAGTGACATTTGGTATATAAGTAATGCGTAATATTAACATGACATCAGCACATCTTTCAACGCACAACATTGCAAATGATACTTAACTCTTTCTATGCCAGGCGGTTTTCCACGTTTGTGACAGACCGTTTTTCGGCCAATGGAAATATTTTAGGGTGATCTTATCCATGAATGAATTTTGATGAAGTTTTAATATCGTTTTTTTAGATAATAATAATATGTAAAAGAAAGAACAATTAGACAATACTAATTTAAATTTTGTTGGTAATATGAAATCAAAATCCTTTTAAAAAAAAAAATATGCACCAAATCTGAACTTATCCGACTACCATATGGTCTGTGTAGCTGGTATCCTATTCTGCTTCAATTATCAGAAAGTCTATCCATTTTTTACCAGAATGCATTTTACATTTTGAAAATGTTCCTTTTAGTGACATTTTTGTAACGTTAATGTCAACCAAATAAGACAGTTTCTTTGCATATGTAGGCCTATATATACACAAATGTCAAACACATTATTTACAAAATCTTTTACGTTGATACATATTTCTCTCTGTGTGGTCCTTTCTGAAGCAGTCCTTGACATACAGATGAGGCATTCCTGACGCATACACTGCACCCACGTTTGGTTATTTTATGCACTGAACAGTATGCACACGGTCAATCATGCCCGTCATAGTCAACCAGGTGCTTATTTTCCCTGAGACACTCGTCAACACTGTTGATGAGCTTTTTCCCTGGCTGGGCACTAGGGGAATGAGTGTTTAAGGGTTCTAGGCTTTGAAAACTATTCATCTGCATCTTTTCTGCCTAATTTATGAATTCCCTTTCAAAAGTGGTTTTGAGGTCCTTAAAACTTAATAACGTTTGAAACACTTGAGCTAGAAAGTTGATCTTGGTATTTTTTTTGTGTAATCCATTCTCTAGGATCTATACAGTGCAGACAGTTACCACTATTGCTATCACCTCCTCGAGTTCCATTTGGCACTTACCCACCCATCAGAAAGCTGAAAATCGTCACTGGAATCAGGTTCAAACGATTCATGGTTATTGTCCATTGTTTCAGCATCAATAATTTGCAATAAAAGCTCGTTTGTTTTTCAAACTTGACGACCTACATGGTCAAGCATCAGCTGATGTGCTTGGCATAGGTGTCGCCATTGCTCAGTTTACAACAGTTTCAACACAAATCATTGATCGTTTTCGTTAATTTGAGAACATAAAAATTAGGATTGATGGCCGTAGGCGTAGGCAGCGAAATAAGTTACCGAAGTTAAAACAACGATACATTGTCGATTGTCACAAATGCAGCCAGTCAAATCGACTATTTATCTTGGATTTGCACGGAAAGAGTTAATATTCAAATTACTATTTCAAAGTTTTTTCAAAGATTTTGGGCAAAAGTAACAAAATATGAAAAGCTCAGCAGCCTAGGAGAAGGGGTGATGTGGAGGGGCCATACTTTGTTTATTTACATGAAGAGTTGCATATAGGCCAAGTGTTATTTTTAAGGGCCGGAGTGGGGGTGAGAGCCGTTTTGACCCCCCAGCTATGCAAACATTATAGCTAGTGAAGTAAATTCTCAAAAGTGGAGAAATAGCTTACCTAAATGAAGTCTGGTATCCAATATCTCCTCGTTACTTTGCTTAGTGTAGTTTGCAAGCTTTTCATCTCCAGTTGCAATATAATCAAACATGCATGCATCATTCCCACCACACTTTATTTTAGCCTGGGCCAGTACAGCCGGGTCAACCTCTTCACGAAATATTGGCACAAAGTCAGGGTATTGATAATCAAGGGCAGATTCACCCTCAGGGTAAGAAAACACGGTGCTGCTTGTAGTTACCTCCCCTAAAAAGCCAAACAAGTTAAGTGTGGACAAGAGCATCTGGTTGTTGGATTATAACAGCATACAAACATAATGTTTAACATTTTAAAAATCATAAAATTAAGAATTTTCTCAACCTGGAATTGTTAATCTTGTCTGAGTCAGAATTTTGAACTTATATGAAATGAAGGATTTTGTATTAATTTTTTGCAAAAAGTGTTATATTGTCATTTGAAAATATGCTAAAATTAAGACTTTTAAAATTTGTGATTCAAAGTTTTTTAATAATTTTGGGAACAAATTAATTTAGATAAACTTACACTCTCGCCCAAACTTTTCAAAGATTTCTCTTTCATTCAAGTTTGATTTAAGCTTTGTGCCATCTGGGAGGACGAAATCATCGGTAGGATCTCCGTTGAAATTTCCCAACAAGCCCCGGCATTGATTTTGGAAGAATTTGGGAACATTTATAGAGAACTCCAAGTTTTTAAATCCCACGTGGATCTTGATAGAGAGGCCTGAATAAAGAAAGTAGAGATAATTTTACTTAACTATACTGTTGGTGTCATTTTGAAAAATAAAAGTACCGGTATTTGAAGAGTTTAACAGACCAGAAGCATTTTCACTTAGGTATTTATAAGTCATCATAAATAAATGTAATCTTAAATCAGAATGAGATAATTCACTACCGCAGCCACAATGACTTTGCAGACCTGCCAATCTGTAGGAAAGGGGGGTGGGGCTTTGTTTTAAGATCTACAAACAAATGCAGACGCCTTTTTTTTAAAGTAAATAAAAAAATATAAAGTTACCTCCATTCTCTTTGAAGTGTCCAAATAGCATTAGAAAAAATTGCTGGAAATGTTTATATACATTAGAATATCCATTTTATTTACATATGTACACAGGCTGCTAAGAGTCCAGTTTTCCAGCAGCTCACTAGTGGCCTTTTTGCACTTGTATAACAGCTTTTTGGACAACTGAAGGTAGAGACCGACCGAATTTCGGCCTCGGTGCCGAAAGTTGCCATTTGATCAATTCGGCCTAGTTTTTTAATTTCGGTTTCGGACAAAAGTGACTGGGGTTTTCGGACATCTACCAGAAGTCAGACTGTCTGTCTGCCGGCAATTCGATATTCATTATTGCTCGACGTCTTGCTGTCATCGTATGTTATATGCTTAATACTTTGCTAAAACTGCTCATTGCTGTTCGATGACTTACTTGTCCTATATTTCCAAAAAAATACATTTCAATTAGATGTAGCCCACCAAACATTGGCGACAGCAATGCGTGAACTTCCCATCTACTAAAAGTTACTTGACAAAAACGTGAACTCAAGTTACGCAAATTTAAGAATGCTAATTTTGCCCCCCCCCCCCCCCCCCCCCCCCCTGGGCAGGCTAGGGAATGGAGGGGGGGGGGGGGTTGCCTGCGTCTTGCTTGCTTGCTCTGGCGTATCCATATATAGCCTGCGTTGTTGTCTTCTTGTTTGCCCTACATCCTCTGGCGAATTATATATATAGATTAGGCCTACGCAAATGTAAACAGTTTTGTGGAAGAAAAATTTATGGAATGGTAATATTTATATCATTATTTTTGTTTTAATTTTTTCAAAAATAAAAAAAATAGGAACCCTAGGTTTATTCAATTCCTTCATTTGTGATATTCATTATCATTCAAAATTGAATAATCCTAGGAATTTTTGCATATTTGCATTTTTTTCTCCTTAAAATCAAGGAAACTCAGGCTTTTTCAATTTATTCATTTCTTGAAATTCATCATAATCATGCTCATAAACATTGTTATTGACAAAATAACATGATTCTGCATGTATCATGAGTTCGTATGATAATTATGTAGTAGGCCTATTGCAAAGCTGTTTACTTTTATGATTTTGACGACAATTTTTGTCTTCTGCGAATATCCGTCGGAACAACAATTTTAAGAGACCCGGTTTAAAAAAAAAATCCTCCACTAATTGGGGTGAGGGAGGTTAGTTGCCGAACGAAATAATTACGTCACCGCACGAAAAGACTAGTGTGTTAGTACTAAGGCCAAATATCAATACAGGGATATCTTGCCAGCTATTTACGATAACCACGAAACATTGTGAGGATATTTTTATTGTTTTAATAAATGATATTTAGGGGACTATGACTCTATTAGAGCGAAAAATATTATTGTAGGTATTTTCAGGTATATGCTCTAGATTGTAATTAAATTTATAAAAGCAAAGGGCACTCAATGGTATGTTTTTCATGATTTTTGCCATACTGTAAGGAACCTTGCTTACACTCGGACAAACTTCATCTAGATCTGGTACTCAATAAGGAAACAACTCCAGTGATACATTTGCTGATTAAACTCGTGTTCTTTATTTGGTCTGTCACTTGCTTACACTTTCACTCATCTCCCAACTCTGACTTCTCTATCTAGATCTGGTACTCAATAAGGAAACAACTCCAGTGATACATTTGCTGATTAAACTCGTGTTCTTTATTTGGTCTGTCACTTGCTTACACTTTCACTCATCTCCCAACTCTGACTTCTCCCTGCTATCTAGTTCACAGTCCGGCCGCCTTCTCTGCTAACCATCCGGTCGCGCTCCCCTAACCCGCCCAGAGGTCCCTATTTATAGGTCCCTGGGTCTGTACTTGCGCCGCCCCTTTTCTCAATTGCCATGGTCTAGACGTCCCAGGTAAATGCCCTGGTCAGATGGATGGTCGTGTCTGGGTGTCAGACGGCCGTAATTGGTCAGGCGTTTGATCCTTGGGTCCGTCGTGCTCCACAAGCTTGATCCTTCGGTCAGACGGATTACGTCAGGCGTGGTCCGAGTCTCCATAAGCTTGGGTGGTCAAACGGATTAGGTCAGACGGATTAAGTCAGGCGCTGTCGTGGTCCGAACTCTCCACACTACCCCCATCTTACAAAACAATGTCGTCCCGACATTACACAACATCCCCGTTAAAATTATTTATGATTGGTTTCCAAATGGCTTCGAGTGACTTGGACCTTCAGCATTCATTTACAAACAGCTCACAGTAATACACGTGACGTCATTCGCTTGGATCTAATACGTCTCTTTGTGTAAAACAATCCTACCCGTCGCCCTACCTTCGAATACGACAATTGAATTCAACGGACCCTCAAACGTGGTCTCCTAACCAGTTGTGGTTAAGGTCAGAGTCAGTTTTGAGTCAGTCAGAGCGCCTCTTACACTCCCACAATCAGACAATTTTGATCTAACAGCGTTCAGCTAACAATGAATAATACAACATTTAGAGAATACAAAATCAAACAGCAAATCAAGTATCACAGTAATCAATGTTAAGCTTCTCAGAACCGAATAAAATTTCAATGCAAGAAAATACTACAAATGACATCAAGTCGAAAACTCAATGATTCAAAAAAATGACATGATTAAATTATTATCTATTTATACATTGATCAACCCTAAACCCACATCAATGTTCCGAGAAAAATACAACATAAATTCACTATAAATCTATTCTATTTAATGTCATCAAAAAAATGAAACTAAGTGTCCTTCTCACGCTTCCTGCAGAACTCGTGGAAGCTCCTGGGTGGCTCCTATGAAGTTGTCTCTCAGGCAAATTGTTTGTAACTTTAAAATCCAGTCTGGTGGGTCAGTGTCATGTTTCAGCCTACAGTGGCGTTCATTTTGAATAATTTTGAAAGTCATCCTTCCTTCTCCCTTAATCTCAAACAAATTATGACGTAGCCTTCGGCTGATCACTAGTGGACCGCGCCACTTATTTGTGTTCACCTTCTGGTTTCGACTCAAATTGTGTGTTGAGTCTGAATACTGGACCAAATCACCCACCTTAAAAGAGCGCCTTACTGCTCGAGCGTCGGGGTCACTTTTCTGTTTCGTAACGGTCCTATCTCGAATTATCTCCCTTTTCTCACACTTGGAATTGACCTCACCACACAACTGAACTGATTTATTACCCACATTCCTGAGATTCGTCGCCGGCGAGGCCATCTCAGGACGGGGTAGCACAAATACGTTGGTCTGGGCTGGAGCCCTGCTTGCAAGCTGTCTTTTGTGTGAAGTGACCGAGTTCACTCTTACACTGGCTGGTGACGGTAACTGCGTATTTTTGACACTTGTCGATGAACTAGAATA
>CAXITT010000002.1:1016444-1030350 GCA_964033795.1 Lymnaea stagnalis | reverse complement strand
ACCAGTTTCTTGATGTCGGTAGCGTACTCAGCACTGGTTTCTGTTCTTAGGAACGTACGTTTTTCCAACAGATTCTGGAAGAAAGCTGGTGTCCTATGATCCTGGAACCGATTGGCGAGGGCCTCTTTAAGTTTCTCGTACGTCTCTCGCTCTTCTTCACTTAATTCACTAAAAGCGAATTCAGCCGCCGAATCCTTCAAAACAAACCCCAAATAAAGGAGTTTCTCTTCCTCACTCCACTTGAAGATTTTTGCAGCTGTTTCAAACTGCACGATAAAAGTGTGCCATGTAGAGGTTCCACTGTACGTTGGGATGTTGTTTAAATACTGAGAAGTCATTGCAGTTGACTGAGATTTTCCACACCTTGCACTTCTCATCTCAGTCCGGCTATCCAAGAATTTTGTCTCTTCAGAGTCATTGCAAGGTTAACATCCCACCGCTGCCACCATTGTAAGGAACCTTGCTTACTCTCGGACAAACTTCATCTAGATCTGATACTCAATAAGGAAACAACTCCAGTGATACATTTGCTGATTAAACTCGTGTTCTTTATTTGGTCTGTCACTTGCTTACACTTTCACTCATCTCCCAACTCTGACTTCTCCCTGCTATCTAGTTCACAGTCCGGCCGCCTTCTCTGCTAACCATCCGGTCGCGCTCCCCTAACCCGCCCAGAGGTCCCTATTTATAGGTCCCTGGGTCTGTACTTGCGCCGCCCCTTTTCTCAATTGCCATGGTCTAGACGTCCCAGGTAAATGCCCTGGTCAGATGGATGGTCGTGTCTGGGTGTCAGACGGCCGTAATTGGTCAGGCGTTTGATCCTTGGGTCCGTCGTGCTCCACAAGCTTGATCCTTCGGTCAGACAGATTACGTCAGGCGCGGTCCGACTCTCCACAAGCTTGGGTGGTCAGACGGATTACGTCAGACGGATTAAGTCAGGCGCTGTCGTGGTCCGAACTCTCCACACTACTCCCCCCCCCCCGGTCCAAATTTTCTCTTAACATACTATTTAAAAACATATTAAAGAAATTTTAATTACTTATAAATTAAAATGGTAAAAGCCAAAATATTCATTAGATGTTTATTGTTTAATATTCACGATGATCTAATTTTTTATTTAAAAAAATGTAAATATTGATATATTACCATATCAATGTATGTAGAACGTATGCAGGAACGAATTTCAAATATATACCGGTATATAAATGTTTTGGTTTCGGTTTCGCTTTCGCTTTCCGCCGAAAGTCACTTTAGGCTTTTGGTTTCGGTTTCGACCAAAAGGCATTTTTAACTTTCGGCCTAGTTTCGACTTCAGCCGGAGTCAGAAAATAACTTTCGGTCATTCTCTAGCTGAAGGTTACCATTGCAATTGATTTTAGTTACCAGTACAAGAATGTTAGAGAGAGTATCAACTTTCATCCTTCCTCTTGTTTCATTGTAATTTTTTTCTTACAATGGAAAACATTCTTTCTGCATCTGCATTGCAGTGTAGAATGAAGCACCACAGCAAAGATAGCTGTAGCCTATTGGTTTAATTCCAATTGATCAGTAACAAGACTTTTGTAGATTTTCACTTTTTTATCTACCCTGTTTGAGTTGAATGGTAGTTTATGGTAGGTCCATAATCTGGTAATTTCTGAATTGTTCCTCATACATTTCAAGAAAACAGGTCATTGGAATTTAAAAAAAAAAATTGAGGTCAGTGAATGTAGAACTCTCTCTGAAGCTCATATTTAAAATTCTTTCATGCTGGTTAAATGGGTCTGATATGGGAAAGGTCTCTTTCATGGATGCCAGAGCTGTAATATATAGAGACTTCAGGGGTTCAATATTTACTAGTCTCGCTTTTTTCCTTTTGTTAATCCAGAAGAGCATTAGCCGCTGAGCCAAAACACAGTGATTAGGTGGCAGATGATTTTTAGGGTCAGGCATCCTTATAGATTATTAATACCTGCTTAAAACAGTGAGACATGATGTCTCTTGCGAAACTCTACAAACTCTGCAAAGCATCTTTTGTAGAATGGACCATTTTATCCATTTAATTATGAAAAGCTGTAACACCCAAAAAGTCACAACACATCTGAATCATTGTTTAACCTAGTAAAAGGATGAATCACGATCGGATCAATTTATAAAAGAAGAATGATTTGTAAATTGCGGTTCACTTTGATGAAAACAAAGAAAGTGGCCTCGTTGAAATACACCACTTCCTGTCGTACCCGATTTTTAAAATTTAAGTTTTATATTTTTCGCTGTCAGATTTTTATGACGGGTGAAAAATTATAATGTTAGGAAAATTGGAATTTTAAGGGGTTTTGTCGGAAGGTCAGAATGAGGGTTAAAAAATCTGTGTAATTCCAAAAAAAAAAAATTGGAAGGTTTGGCAGTACTCAGCTTGTTGGATACCCACCTGACGGAAAAGATGCGGCTACTGTTATTCTGTCCTCCCTGTTTTCCTTAGATATGCTGATGCTGTTGTTACCAAATGTCTTATTATAGGAGTCAATGGAATAAAAATCACGGGTAATGTCTTCGCGATTGACAAGCACTACCATACCTGCAACAAAGAGATTTGGTAAATGCAGCTACTTTACTTGTCATTTTAAAACAGTCTTTCATGATAAGTATCAGGTTTTAAATATATTCCTTAGCTTAAGTAAAGTAGCCCCACTTTCTTTCGAGTACAAATCTCCACGTTTCAATTATAATTTTTTCTGCAAATAATATTAAAAATTGAGGGATAATAATTAGCAACGAAACAAATAATTAAAATGCTGTTCATGAAAAGTAGCCTTTGATAATGTTTACATACCAGTGCTATTGAGGTCTAACTCAACTTGAAAACTAGAGTAGTTTCCCTCCTTAGCTGCAAAAGCAACGAATACAGTGGCAGCTGTTTTATTCCCATGACTATTGAGAGCTTGGCTGGTCCTACCCTGGAACATGAAATCTTGCTTCGGGATAGCAAGGAGGATGAACTCCCCTAAACCATTGAATGTGTAGCCGTGCCCATCTATTGTCAAAATGTGAGGGTCTCCAAATACTTCGCCTGATTGTAAAAAATTTTATTTAAGAAAAACTCATTTCATTTAACATACAGAATGAACCGATGTAAAAGATTTAAAAGTTAAGCATTAACTATAGTTATTTTGCTTTAATTTACTAGAATTAATATTTAAAAAAAATATTTCTTCAAAAATAAAATAATTTAATACATGTTTAACTGTGACTGAACACTACATTAAATAGAAGAGAAAGTATTCATTTAAGCCTAATGTTAAGTAATTAAACCATGTTAATATGGCAGATTTGTAAAAGTTTTATTAAATATGTTTTTGCCCATTTAAACCAAATAAATGACACTATGGTATTAATTAAATAGTCAACTATTTCATGGTTAGTTGTTTTGATAATTTATCAATCCCTCCCTGTGGCACTACAGCCCATGTAGGGCTTCGGCCTGCCTCACCACTTCCTTCCACTCAGACCTGATGATTTTCTTCAATTATTGCCCAGTTAACCTGCCCCTTTTTATTTTTGCTACTGGTGCAGGATCCTGATACAGATTATACAAGCCTCGTTGGTTCGCATTCTCAATCTATGTTTATCCTTTGTTGGTCCATATAGTTTCCGGATAACTTTTCTCTTTTTTGATAATTAAACATTAAATGAAGAGAAAATCAATCCACACTAAATTTGAATTCATATAAAAACATTGTTATGAGTAGTATGTTTTCAGAAAAAAATGATAGACTCACCTGACACAAATTCAGCATCCGGTGAGCAGCCATAATCTGGTCTCACTTCATTGAACAAATGACAGTACCTCGAGGGGGAGCTGCTATCCAGACAACACCATTTGTGTGGCAAAAAGTCTTGTTTTTTAGACTTTCTAGCTTTACCCCTCCGCGACCAGGGGTCATTTAGAAGCAGATGACCAGCATGGCGATCCCTGTACCCAATATAGGGAGCGTTTCGCAAAGCTGTATTCACTGAAATCCAGTCATAAATGGATGGGTAGGAATATCTGTAACAACAAAGCTGGAAGAAATGCAGTAGAGCCTGAGTTGAAGCAAATAGAAACAGTGGCTGTTCAAGAGGGATAAACTAGCTATCAAACAGCTTATAATAGACTTAAATTTTTTTTTAAAAGAAGGACAATTTTTTTTTTTAATTTAAAAGGCATTCCAATAAATGCTATAATTATATTGAAATAATTAATCGTCTAATAAGTTGTAAGTATTCTTCAAAGAACTGAAATCAAGCACATACTAAAGGCTAATTAAAGACAATCTTTTTTTAAGGACTTTATTATTAAACATGACCAGGGGAAATAACAAAAGGCAATGCCTTTATCAAAAATTTTATAGGCTTTTCACCTTATTCAGAGGATTCCCTCTGAGTCTATCCAATAGAGACTTGGCCACAGGACTGATGGCGTAGCATTCAATGTAGCTGTTCTGATAATCTTCTTTAGAGGATAATGACCACCACTGAGCTCCCATACGCTCCATACTGCATGGACACTCGAAGAGTGCTTTAACGTAATTCTGGTGAACGCTGTTGTTAATGAGCTGTTGGTTCTCCAAATAGAAGTTAAGACACTGGCCGTCACTGTTCTTTGCCTTCCCAACTTGTTCTATCCATGTACCATAGTGACCTTAACATTGTTACACAACACATAGCATTAAACATAAAGTTATAGAGATTCTGTAAAATTCACTTGTTCTTGTAACTTTTGTTAGTTCAATAGGTTAACAGTTATCACCTTTATTTATAACTTCTGTCAATTGAAAAAATATTTCAATTAATGTTTTCAATGATTTTTTTTCACTTCTCAAAATGTTACCAGAATTCCAAAGAATGCTATCCATTTTAGTGGTAAGATCTGTATAGGATACCCCATAGTCTCTCAGAATATCAGATGAAACAAAGCCAACTGCGATAGATCTCCAACGCTCATACAGCCATTTCATTTCTCCTTTCTTGTATGTGACAATAGCATAGGCTGTCTGGCCATCTGAGATGTACACCGCTTGGAACGTGTTTGACTCTTGCTGTAGAATGACATTTAATTTAAACATTAAAAAAAAAAAAAAAAAAAAAAAAAAAAAAAAAAGCAAATAAAAAATATTTTTTTTTTTTTTTTTTAAACATAGCATGTAGGCCTATTATGATTTTAAAAAAAAATAAAAACATGTTTTAACAACAAATATTTAAAAAATAAAAATTTGTTCTAAATAAGGCTGATTAAAAAAACTGAAACTAGTCAAGGAAGGGCAGCAGGGAGATGGAGAGAGGCAGGGAGATGGAGAGAGGCAGGGAGATGGAGAGAGGCAGGGAGATGGAGAAAGGCATCACTCACTGCACAAATATTGTTGCATAACAAGCGGTATGTCATAAGTGATGTGCTAATTATTGCAAATTCAAATCAAGCATGGCATCATTATAAATAGAATACACAATTAGGCTAATTTTCAATCAGGATAGGATTCCACCAAGCATCTGTTGAAGGCGTGAAAAGTGAAGAGAAAATGTCTTCCTGAAATTCCATCTGCCGCTAGTCCTAAAAGTTGTTCACACCTCATGGAGGGACAAGATGTCTAAATTTATGGTTTTAGCTAAGGCTGAGACCCTAGAACTTAACATTATTGTATGTAGCAGCACATATAGTTGGTTATTTTTTGGTCAAATAGCCAGAATGGAGAAAAGCTGACCATTAAGAAAATGATTTTGGAGAAACTGTACACTTACGTTATTGATACAGTATCTGTTGTACTGCACCTGATAGTACTCTCCCCACCACCATGCATTTTTGTACATATTATACTGTTCACACAGCCACATGTACCGAGACTCTGGTTTTATGTTCTCCCATGTTGCTACAAGAACCGATCGGGCCGTAAATTGTTCCAGACCAAAGTGTTCCATGATCTGTCATTGTTACAGTTCCGATCATGTTATGAAAAAAAAGCAATAGTAATTTTAAAAAATCAATTAAAAGTTTACACACGGAGGCTTAGTAATTTTTATTCATTTACCCATTTACATAATTAACCCATTTATATTTCTTTTACATAATACCTCTTTAATTGTTTTCTAGGTTAGATCACTTAAAACAATAGACTGACTATTAAATATTGATTTTTTTTATATAAGTAGCATCAGAGGCACAAATAATTTTATGTTAAAAAGGATTTGTAACATCTCGCCATTAAATATTACAGGATTATTCTATAGAACTGACAAATATCATTTCGTTTTGTCATACACAGCCTTCACTAGCACACTTGCCTCATTGCTAGCTCTGTTTAAAACAATTTGTTGTTTTGGCATGTCTTTTGATGAACAGTCTCCGTTGTTTTCTGCACCCTGCTGGTAAAGTTGATAATGCACGTTCCCCTTTTGCCAAGGGTTTACATTAGTCCAAAACGGTGCTAGCACCTTTCGATTGTTATTTCGTGAGTAGGCGTAGGACAAGTCGGCCCTCCAAGCTCTAATAGGGCTACCAAATGTAATGGCTCCATTAGGCAAGACCTGTTGTTAAAAAATAATTAAAATGCAAAATGGTTTGGATTCAGTTGTCAGTGAGCAAAAAATTTTTCTTCTCTATCGCAATGTTTTTTAAACTGTGTTCAATGTGATAGACTACAAGTATTGATAAAAACTCCAATCAAATGCAAATGAACCTAAGTCTAAGCTTTACAGCTGAAAAATCAATCAATCGAGAAAATAGAAAAAAAAGGAGAGGTAGGGGTGGTGAGCAAAAGTGGAAAAAAATAAAATTGTCCCTGGTCTATTAATTTTTTTATAAAATGATCCGTGGTCAACACAAAATATATGGCATTTTTTTGGTCTGAAGGGACTATAATTTTTGTTGTTGCTTACCCTAACCATAACCATGGGACCATGAAAAATGTGCTCTGCTTTGATCAAGCATTAGGCCTAATTATGATTAATTTCACGACTGCAATCTTTCATGTTTGGTATCAAAAGACACTTTTGTTTTCAAATTGTTAAAATATTGCCATTATCCATTATATTATAATAATTATTATATATATATTGTGGAGAGTTCGGATCACGACGCCCGTCGCCGTCTGACAGGTACAGCCGGCACCAGCTGACCAGAGATCACGACCAAAGGATCAAGCGCTGGGGCGCCTGGCCGTCTGACCACCCAGACACGACCGAAGGATCAAGCGCTGGGGGCGGTACCGGCCATCCATCTGACCAGGGCTTTTACCTGGGATGTTTGTAACTTGGCGCCAATTGAGAAAAAGGGGCGGGGTATAATCTGGACTGGGAGAGGAACTATGGGACAGGGAGGTATAAATAGGGATCTCTGGACGGGACATAGGGAGCGCGGCCGGACGTAGGAGAAGGCGGCCGGATTGAGAATTAGATAGCAGGGAGAAGTCAGAGTTGTGAGATGAGAGAAAGAGTAAGCAAGGTGACAGCCCAATAAAGAACACGAGTTTAATCATCAAATGTTATCACCGGAGTTGTTTCCTTATTGAGTACCAGATCTAGATGAAGTGTATCAGAGAGTAAGCAAGGTTTCCTTACAATATATATATATGATCTATGTCCATAAACGTTGTCATAATCAGTCCCTAACTTCTCTGTTCCAACAAAATTTAAAAATCATCATGAGTAAAATGTTTGTAAACGTTGTAGTAGCAGCAGTGAATGCGAATGACCAACCAAATATTTTCTTCTGGTTTATGCCAGCAGTATTTCATTTAGTAGATTCATTGATAATCCTGCAGTCTACAGCTACTTTACTAGTCGCGACTTATACTTATACGGAGCGTGACTTATAATTGTTCTGGTAGGTTGTGAGTTGTGGCTGGCAGGGGTGGGTGTGCTATAAATATTTTTTTTTAAAATGAATATATAATTATATATCATAATTAATTATAGAATTTAGTTTTGGCAAAGGATTAAACAGTTTTTTAGATAGCCAAGAAGAGAAGAGGGAAACCGTCGTCGTCCACTGTCATCAATTTTGGCAATATCGACTCTAGTGATTAATTCATTTTTGATAGAGTGTTAAAAAGATAAATTGATCCGAATAAAATGCTAAGATCGCACACAAATGGGCTAACGAAATAAGTTATTTAGTAAAGATCGTGCTTAATGAAAAATTATGTATACTAATACTAATGACTGTTACGGGTCACTGAAGCAAGATTATATCGTCTACAACGTCTTCTAATTTCTAATAATATCCAGGAAGTGTCACATGATTTCAAACAGCTTAGGCCTACATACGTGTGCCACGTAGTATTTATCTGAGCCAAACGGCACACCACCTTGAAAGTAGATAGGTTTGCTGATGGCATGGTACCAGTAGTGGAAATTACCGTCACCATTTGTTTTTATCTCACAGTCTTCTACTTTACTACCGTATGGATAGAGATCTGGTAGAAAAAATGGAAAATGACTGGGATTTAAGAACAAAAGATAATATTAGTGTTAAAAAAAACAGTAGTAATATCGTCTAACATTATAGGCTTACGTTCATTTGTTCCACAAGGATTATATATTTACATGAACAATTTCTATAAAGTATCCAATTTCTCATCAGTGGGTTATTTTTGCTGGGATCATACGATTTCGGTTATATATTTATTTTAATAAACACGTGTGTACGTTAAAGAACTCACCCCTTTGCGGCTTGCCTGTTTCTGGAACTAAAGAAAACAAGTCATCTTTCATAATATGTCAAAGTCTAATCAACCTATTTGAACACTTAAGGAAATAGTGAAACAATGTATGTGGAGCTTGAAATATAAAAACAAGCTAATAAAAGAAGAACGTATCGGCTAAGAGCCTTCCTTATCCGGCAGACGTATTAAGAAACAACAAGGAACAACATTGATCTACGGTTACGGGATTTCTTTTTCATTTCAGTTCAGTGTCCTGGTGATAGGTGCAATTCGTTTTGTGTCCTGTCGGATGTCGCAATCCTTATTGTGTCCTGTTAGCATGTGTCGCAATCCTTATTGTATTCTGGTGTCAGGTGTTGCAATCATTATTGTATACTGGTAGCAGGTGTTGCAATACTTATTGTGTCCTGTTAGCATGTGTCGCAATCCTTATTGTATTCTGGTGTCAGGTGTTGCAATCATTGTTGTATACTGGTAGCAGGTGTTGCAATCCTTATTGTGTCCTGTTTGCATGTGTCGCAATGTTTATTGTATTCTGGTGTCAGGTGTTGCAATCCTTATTGTGTCCTGGTGGCAGTGTGGCAATCCTTATTGTGTTTTTGTGGCAGTGTTGCAATCATTATTGTATCCTGGTGACAGTGTTGCAATCCTTATTGTGTTCTTGTGGCAGTGTTGAAATTATTATTTTGTCCTGGTAGTAGTTGAAATTGAACTGTTGTATATGGAAATTTCACAGACGATGTATGTTTGGATTGAGCTGTTGTCATTGCAAATGGTACAGTGGGTGATTGATCCGATTGTAGAGTTATATCTTCCTGATGGACCTCTGTTGTACCTTCTGGTTGTGTCCTATGGGCCTATTTGATTCGCGTGAGCTTGTTTTACATTTTAAATATCATCCACTTGTTGGTTAAAGGAACTAAAATTAATGCCATTCATAATGAGGACAATTTTAAAAGATTATTCTATGTTGAACATTCCAATACATATTTCAATTCAGAAACGAACGAAAATTTAGAAAGAAAGAAAAAGAAATGGTTGTTGCTGTTTTTTTGAGCTTTTACCCTGAGATATCGCTGGCTTTGTCTCAAATGAAACCGATGTTGTGACTTGCGGGACTGTTGACTCATCGGTGGGCTCATCGATGGGCTGATAATCACCACCAACGGAAATGACTATAGGTCCTTTGATGAAAATTTTGAAACATTCTTAAAAATATAAAAACACTACAGCTGTATAGAGCCTGGAGAATATATTACAAAAACACCAAGATCAACTTTCTAGCTCAAGTGGCTCAAAAGTTATGATTTTCTTTAGTAAGGACCTCAAAGGCACTTTTTTGCTATGACATTTTCTTCCACATTTCGTGCTTTTTTTATGCTTTTTTTTTTTTTTGAATGCCTATAACTTTATTATAAAATGAGTCAAAAATAAAATATTTACAGGGAAAACAGCTAACTAAGAGTACTTCCAAATAAAGCCACATTATGTAAGTTAGTTTTTGTTAATATTCCGCAAATTAAATTTCAAAAAAAATTCTCTTTTTTTTTTTTTTTTTTTTTTTTTGTATAAAATTTTTGTTTAATTTTTTTTTTTTTTTTTTTTTTTTTTTAAATGTATAAAAAATTTGTTTAAATATTTTTTTTTTATTTCCCAAAACGCAAGGCTAATAATGATAATGAATTCAGTTTAACCCACTTCCCAAGTCAACACCCCGCAATAAAAGCATCAAAACAAGTTAAAATATCTATTTATGTTGTTAAAATAGGTATCTGTGTTATTAAATTACTTGTTTTCGTTTTTGAATGAGTTATTATCGAGTAATAAGCTGGATTTTCCTGTGTAAATCAAGTTATTTACTTTTTAAAAGGGGGCCGAACTAGAGACGATTAAGGCTTATAGCGACGACATGGTATCAGTCTTTACAGACGGCTCCTATCTCGCTGGCGAGAAGCGGGCAGGCTATTGCGCACTCATACAGTATCCAAAGGGGGTACCTCAACCCAGGGGGCGGACTGGGCCGCCGGGACACCGAGAAGATTCCTGATGGGCCGCTAGGACCGGTGATATGATAAAAATAAAAGTCATGAATATAGGGCCGCTTTTTTTTGTTTTTTCCCGGGCCGCTTTGATTTTTTCCCGGCCGCTTGAACTCCCCAGTCCACCCCTGCCTCCAACAGAGGAGATTTCAGGCCCAAGCGGCACGAACAGCTCTGCAGCAGAGGCAGAAAGAAGTTGAAGCTATTCTTATGGGCCTGAAACAAGTGCGACGTCGGCTAGCTAAACGCAAAACATTTCCATCCGTCGCAGTGTTCACCGACTCACAATGTGCTCTCGAAATTGTGAAACGGTTCTCTTTGGACACCAAGATGGTACAATCGATCATGGAGCTCGTACGAGACATACGGTCTCACGGAGGGACAATGACCCTTCAATGGATCCCAGGACACGCGGGGGTCCCTCTTACAAATCAGAGCTTTTTCTTCTTCTTCTATATCTTAAGGGCCCACGATCAATTTATTGATCATTTTGGCTGCTATGCATGTAGATGGGATTTGCAATGTTTATGTGCCTGGTGTTGATGAGGACATTTCACTGATTTCCAGTGCCACTTTGTGAGGGAATCATGCACTAGGTGTTTGAAGGCTTGAGGCAATAGACACAAATGTGTCTAGTGTTGTCGCCTCAACAGTTCCTTTTGAAAGCTTGACTGGCTTGCGAGCCAAGGCTCTTCCCAGCCTCAACCTAACAGACCCATGACCCAATTGGGGGTCAAGGCCTGGATCAAAGACCTTTTCCATGAGGAATGGGGGAAAGAATGGGAACAGGGTACCACTACCCGAAAACTTGACCGGAGCATGCCAAAAACAAACCGCAGGGGCGATCAATGGTGGAGTCTTAAACGCCACCACCAGAGCCTCATCCCTCAGATGAGGACAGACCACTGCCCTACGAGGAGCTATCTAAACAGACTACACACACTGCGGGACCCGAGCTGCCGTCATTGTGGACAGGCGCCGGAGACAGTAAAGCCCCTTCTAGCCGGGTGCCCAACATTAGCGACTGGCGTGACTGGGGTGCTCCGAGCCAGCCACGTCGAGAGCCTGTTATACGGGACTGCCCAGCAGATGAGACAGGCCTGTTCCATACTTGCCGGGGCCATTAAAGAGCAATAGCTAGGTCCTTTACAGGGAATGAAATATTTCTCATTAATGAAGTACAATTTTATATCCTGTTCCAAATGTAGTGGACTGCCTACAACCCGTGAGCCAATCGCTAACCAGATCTCCTGGCCTGAGAAGCGGATTAATGCCTTCGCAAAATGTGCACAACTGGAAAGAACGTAATAAAAAGGCCTTTGGAATGTAATATTCGCCCTGTTAAAAAGTCTATTTTATGATAATATTCACAGGAAATGTACAAAAATTTTTCAAATGGTTATTTTCCTACTGAAATCGTAGTAAATTTTCAAGGCCTGTCATGAATGAAATAATTTAAAAGTCTAACTCTAGATTTGTAGAAAATTTTACATGCTGGCCACCAAAAACTAAAATGTGTTCTAATAATTTCACTGCTGCGTTCTCCACAAAAGAGGTTGAACATCCCGAAGTTACAACTACAAGAAAATATAGTTTGTGCGGACATCGGACATGCATTGAAAAGTAAATTTTAAAAACGAAGCACAACAACAACAACAACATAAAGACAAAACGAAAAACGCAAAATTATTAAACTAATAAATCTTATAACTCTAAATTGAATGAACAAATCCTGGAATCAAAACATCACAGTGCCTTGCAGAACGGTGAGAAGGATTGTTATCCAAGTCGCAACCGACACACAGCCGTTTTCAAAGGGGGTCGCCAGCATCCGTGTGGTCGTCATTGGTATCGCTCCCTGGTGGATGAAGAGTGATGTGGACACACTGCAACATCAACGGCAACCAACTGAAGGCATGTGCACTACGGGTTCTCTTAAGCCCTATCAGGGCTCGATGTCAGTAGAACAATCTGGACTTTATTTGCATTTTTATGTTTTATCATTACCATAATTCTCTGTAAAATCATTCCAAACATTTTTTGTTGCTTGATTCTAGAGTGTAACATTTTATTTATTTAATTATATTTTTATATCGTATTCTTTATCCCCATGTGTATCCCTAGTTCCTCATCCCTTCCCCATCCACATTATCCTTAGACCCATCGCTATCCTTAGACCCATCATTATCCTTTTATATCTCGATCATCGAGACATCGCCATCCCTACCAGCATCCCCATTCACAACTGTGATCCATATCCCCATATTCTCTATTTATAGAATTATTATTTTATCCCATCATATCTCCAACGCCAGCAATTCTTATCATATCTCCACCGCCAGCAATTCTTATCAAATCTCCATCGCTAGCAATTCTTATCTCCCAACCTCATGACTATGCTCCAATCCGTTTTCATTGCCACGTCTATTAGTACATTTATCATCCCCATCCTCATCTCTACCATTTCCCATCATTATCCCTAATATTTCATCATTTTAAAAAAAAAATCTGTATCTCCATCATTATCCCACCCAAAGCTATCATTATCCGCATCCTTATCTCAATCATTATTTCGATCTTTATCATTACCATATCCTAAAAATACTAATATTACCCTATCCTTGTACCGCGAGATCATTATCTCTAACTCTATCATTGTCCCCATCCTTATCCCTACCATTATCCCCATCCGTTTAGGGCCCTATAAGTATAATTGTAATAGTAACGAATGGACCATCAAATATCACCTGATAGGAAATATTTTAAAAAAAAAGAACAACAGGATATTGGACAACCTGATAGAAGACGGAATAAATGTCGGAACGAGGGCACTCTTCTAGTTTCAGTCCATCACTGTCTTTCACAATTTCATATTAGATCGGAAACACGTTACGATCAATCAGTTTTTAAGTTTGAAAAGCTAACACCTATTTTAGACTATCACATGAGCTGAATTGGCTAAAAAGCTGAACCAGATGTCAAACGTCTGCCAATGATGACAGGTTGATTCAACTCAAATAAAATCGTTTAGGTTATAAGATAGATCTTTTTAAGTGTGGGCAATATTTAAAAATTAAATTAGGGGGGGGGGGGGGGGTGTAATACGACGCAGGGGGGACCGTAGAAAACTTTATAGGGGGGGGCAAAAAAAATTTGTTAATTTTCTGGGGGGGGGGGGGGGAAAATTTTTTT
>CAXITT010000002.1:983821-1012053 GCA_964033795.1 Lymnaea stagnalis | reverse complement strand
CCCCCCCCCCCGACCCGCCCGCCCCCTCCCCTCCCAAAAAAAGGGAATTAGACTAATAAATAAACAAAACAAACATAATAGGCACATCTTGATACCAGCATAACAGGCCTACTTTTACTTTGACTGAACTACCCGTGATCCAACACACACAAATCTCACTCATCAGATGAGAAACAATAGTCTACTGGACCTGGGCAAGAATTTGTTAAGTGCATGTGTAGCACCAAAAAGGCAAAATATAAAGGAGTTGTTTTGTTGTTTTTTTTTTGTTGAAAAGATAAAAATGCCTATCAGAATTTTCTATTTTTTTCCTCATTGAGACTACTAAAATAAATAAATTATATAAAAAGGAAATTAGAAAAATATGACAGAAATTTTGATCTTAAAATCTTTCCCCCCTGCTGTTAATTAAAAAGATAGTAAAAACTCAAATCAATTTCATATTATTATATACACTGCATAATTCCAGCCAATTTGTATAATGTCTTATGATTTTTACACTTTGACTAGAATCGTCAGAATACCCGAATGGCCCTATTTGTCTGTAGCATGTACATTTTCTCTGAGCCTCTCCCAAGCCGACGTCCTGTCTTATTTAAGTAGCACTCATAAGATTTAATATATAGTTGTGTTCATTGCCTTGTCACTTCAAAATATCCACACAAAAAAAATATATTTGAATCAGAAGAAATGTGTTCCTGAGTTACGTCAAGTGACATATAGATATGTATTGCAATTACTTCACTGCGCGTGGTACCAATTTTGGAACCACTGATAATCTTGGTCCTATAAATTATTTCAAAAGTCTCCTCAAGACTAAATAAAGACACCGTCCTTTAACGCAGACACGGTCCTAAGTAAATCGTTGCTGTGAAGAAATGGCACGTTGAGGGCTTGTTGAAACGAGGGCCCTTTTTAGTGATTTTACCGTTGTGATATGGGCCCATTAATGGACAGTAAGTCGGAAAGTGAAACTCTCTTGTGATATTGGGTCATATTTTGTTTTACCCCCAGAGCTACTTCCTCGTTAGTCTATTGTTATACCACGGCATAACACGCGCATTATAAATACGAGAACAGACATATAAAAATATGTCTTCAAAATTTGGCGCGATTGATGTTCTTTAGAAAAATGTTTAAAAATTTAAGATGATTGATAAAGTCCCTTTGTTATTGTATGTCTGAAGGATTTTTTCTCCATCAATAAATATGCTTAAAACAAGATTTTAAAAAATAAATGAATAATTTTGTTGTAGTTTTAGTTTTATTAAAATAATGAAATGGAGATTCTCAAGTTTCTAAAATCTTACTTAGAGTCCGTAATATTTTTCAGCATTTCAACAAAAGAACTTCTAAACCAATCCATGGTGTCGTATGGTTAAATGATTCCATTCAAAGTACCTTTGCTCTTACTGTGAAGTAGCAAATATAAAACTAAATGCTTAAATGATACTCAGATGTAGACCCAAGTTGACTCCTACTAGGCAATGGTTCTCAAACTTCCCAATGCCGCGACCCTTTAATACTGTTTCTCATGTTGTGACGACCCCCAACTACAAAATTATTTTCGTTGCCACTTCATAACTGTAAAGCATATGTGTTTTCAGATGGTCTTAGGCGACCCCCTAGGAAAGGGTCATTCGACCCCAAAGGGGTAGCAACCCACAGGTTGAGAACAGCTGTACTAGGCCAAACAAGAAGAAAAATGACAACCACACCCAGAACAATTTTAAAGACCCACTGCTCTAAAGCAACTGTAACAAGCCTAGGGGAAAACAAATTCGTTGAATATACTTTTGGAAGGAATAAAGATATTTATCTTTTTTTATTTTGTTCAAAACTATGCGTACCATAATTTTAATTTAGCTAATCAATTGTATCTCACTCCTTTGTCCTATTTAAACATTTTAAAATGAAATTGAGAGACAATTAACAAAAATACAAAGAAAAATTAATAGCAAAATAAAATACTTGTTTAATTCCCTTTCAATTTTTAAAACATGTGCACGCCGACAATCAACTTTTGGTCAGCTTCTCACTTGGGCTGTTAATGTCCAATCAAGTAGTGTTCAATTTCTGTATTTACTTTTTTGGATCACGCCATTCTCGGTATAATATTAATCTATAAAATTCTGGGGCGAAGAATAAAAAATAAGGTAATTTTTCCCTTACTATAAAAAAAAACTAAATAACGCTTGCAATTATTAGTCCACTCGTTTAGATTATGACAGCTTTTTGTAGACTTTTACATTATGCTACATTTTAGGTTTTATTAAAAAATATCAACTTTTTTTTTAAAGCAAATATGCAGGTATGAGAAATCTTTAGAAGTTGATCTCTAGCTTAAATCATGGATTAGTTCTTAACATTTTGTATACAATGTATCTTTATGTCTGGGGGGGGGGGGGGGGGGGAAGACACAAAGAACGGATACTCTCCCTTCCTTTATATCTCAATTAAGATTTGTCAACATTGTAATGTGCCGTGGCTCTGTGACTTACATAACACAAGGAAAATATGTTGATGGGTTGTCTCAACTTCTTAAGTGTGCATATCACCCTGCCAACATACGTCAGATAATAAACTAGAAATATGTTATTAACATCTTATTCATTTATGGCCAACGAGATAAGGGGCCGTTCGTAAATTACGTCACGCTAAAAATGACCTTTTTAGGTCCCCCTCCCCCCTGTCATGAAGTGTCACAATTATAACCCCCCCCCCACCCAATGTTTCCGGTAAGGTTTGTTGGTTCCTGTGCAAAATCATACAGTTGTGTGCAAAGTTTCACAGCATCAATTTTTGTGTGACTTTATTAACATCTTATTCATTTATGGCCAACGAGATAAGGGGCCGTTCGTAAATTACGTCACGCTAAAAATGACCTTTTTAGGTCCCCCCCCCCCCTGTCATGAAGTGTCACAATTATAACCCCCCCCCCCACCCAATGTTTCCGGTAAGGTTTGTTGGTTCCTGTGCAAAATCATACAGTTGTGTGCAAAGTTTCACAGCATCAATTTTTGTGTGACAAAATTTTACAGCCCCAAAACACAAACACACACTTACATGGAAATTTGATGCGCGGTTAATCAAAATTGCTGCGCGGCGTCCGTGAGATAGATGCGTGGCCGCGCAGCCGCGCAGCCTAAAGGGAACATTGTCCCCACCAGTGTCACGTCACACCTACAAAAATTCAAAACATACATACAATTTTTATCACTAAACTAAGATTTTATTTTATTCTTTAATATTCCTCAACACAACAGAATTGAAGGCCTATTTATGAGATCAGCTTAATTTATTTTTGGAAAAGGCATGTTTTAAAGTATATGATTTGTATATCTCGGAATAAAATATTTTGGAAGCAGCTTGTCATTATCGAACCCAGTAAAAGCCTAAACAATCGAAGACAACGTCAGCATCTTGTGCGAAGGGCACTTAACCTTATATGCCAATTTATCTAATAGAAGGAAAATTCCGAATTCAAACCCGTAGTTAGAGTCCCTTAGACGATATGATACTGACGCAATGAAAATTCTTGCAACTCCTGCAAAACCACTGGCGCAATTCTGTCTTTTTCACACATGATTTTCCTTTTTGGGATCCAGATGTGTGGAGAGAGGTGGTGATCTGATTCGGAAAGCAGCTTATACTCCAAGCTAAATTATCCCAGGCCTTGTGATTTCGTCCTGCGATATCTACACTATCATCCCATTGTGACGGACGGTTGACCAAAAAAACAATATTTAAAGATATAATAATTAAAGGACTCCATTCAATCTAAGTAAATGAACTAACAAACCGAGGTATGTTAAATCTTAAGGTAAGGAACAGGACAAGAAGATCTAACTTGATGTGTTTTTTTTAAAGAGCCGCTCACGACTAAGGGGCAGCTTGCAGCCGGCCACTGGTCCATCTATCAGCCGAAAACACATATATCTGTTAGGTTTGAAAATAATAAAATCGTTTATTTTTTAAAAATAGTTAGCTTTCTCTAAAAATTAAACAAAATCTTTTGAGAAAGCTCTTACTTTGCTACTTGTGCAGGTTTTAAGTAAGTCAAGCGCATGTGGACGCTATAAAGGAAACGATAAATACAGCAATGCACAATCATGTAAGAAAGATTTATTAACTTAACATATTATTGACTTCATCCTCTGATGTAAAGATATATGCAAGGAATTAAATTTTAAGAAGTTGACCACATTACTATTTTAATGACTAATTAAAAGTAAAACTACAGTTTTTCGTTGCTTGGTTTTTTGTTTTTTGTTTGGTTTTTTTTTGTATTTAAATAAGCTCTTTGGGTGTAGTGCGTCTGAAATGTATCCATACTTTTAGCTGAATTCACAAATAATAATCATTTTATTTTCACACTCTAGTTGAATCATCAGTTACTGGCACAGGTGAGATCATTTGTCATAAAATAATCTTCGTAGAAATGTTGTACAAAAAAATAAATTTCTTTGGAAATGTCAAGTAAAATTATTTTCATGTAGAAATTCTGTGAAAAAAATTAATCCCAGTAAAAATGTTGACAAATAAAACTTAATTCTTGCTGAAATGTTTTTCAACAATATTTATATCCATGGGAACAAATTCATGGCTTTATTAATGGCGGGAGTATTTTTTTTTTAAATCAAAAATATATTCTTTTATATCGTCTAACAAATCCCTTTTACACGGTCAACATTTACTTCACCTGGCAAATTACCAACAAGGAATCCTGCAGTCACTAATTATTTGCGAAACTTAGCGGTTCAATAGTATTGTTTTTAAATTGTTCTACTATGCGACTGACCAGATGTAGTGGAATGGTAAAAATATTCTTTCAAATATTCTTCATCGAAGAATGTGTTTCTTTGACTCTGAGAAAGTTTGTTATGGTATTTCGCTATGGGGGTGTTTCTTTGTGTCAAAAAACAAACATCTCATCTGATAGTTTTTTTGTTATGCTTTCGTTACAATTTTCAGATTTACGATCCTGATATGAACAATCATAATAATAATAATAATAATAAAGTTCATTTCAAAAACACGCTTCATCCCCAAAGGCTCGAAGCGCGGTACAAAGTCAAAAAAAACAACAAATCTATAGTTTACCACATTTAAAACAAACGCAACACGACAAAAACTAAGTACAAGCATACAATGGCAAAGTCTTTCTAGCCATTTCAACCATAAGCAACACAGCCATTATGCATTAACTGGAAAATAATGTTGACAAGTTTAAGAAAATGAATGATTGCCGTGAAACTGAGCTATAGACCAATGCAAGAGACAACCAAGTCACCATTTAGCAATAAACATAATCTAAAATGGATTTGAAATATGTGCGACAATTTTAATCGAAACTTTAGTAAAAATTTTGATGTGGAAGATTAGAATTGGAACAAAAAAGACAAGTATAACGATACTAGGTCATGGTAAATTGGTGGCCTAAATCTCTTTCAATCACAATGTGTGTGCTGGCTGTTGTTTGTTTCAGGCTAATATGTGTGTGTGTGTGAGAGAGATAGTGAGTGTGTTTTATATGGGATTTTTCAGTCACTAAGTGCTATAAAGATATTTTGTCTAGTGTAAGAAACATTTAAAAATCACAGATTGCGCTTAAATGAAGAATAGAATTATACCGCCCAAAAACTATTTTTAAAATAACATTTTTTATTCTTTCTAAGCGAAACAGAAAACAATAAATATAACAAACATATAAAAATAAAATTTATTTGCCAATTTGTGATGCTTTATAAACTCTCAGCCCCTCTACGTTTGTAAAAATGAAAGAGACACATGAAGAAGATAGAGAAAAATATAGGTAGACAATATTAAATTTCAAAACTATTTTAATGTGACAATGCACGTATTGGAATATCTTATATTTTTGCGTCTTCATATTAAAAGCAATGCCATTATTATATTGGGAGCAAAGTGGATACAAGCTTTATGATCGGAGTTTCTTTAGTTATGCCGCTTTCCTTGGTGGCAGCACAAGTCTCATGTCTATGTTACGGGCCATCGGATAGTTGATTACATCATAATTGAACGAGTTGACAAAACATAATTAAATTTTTTCCTTGGGATACGATTTGACGTTTCATGTTTACATTATTTTAATTATTTATTATTTTGTTCATGTTCATGTTGATTTATTTCAACAAATAGCTGCTGCAATATTGTACTATGAATTCCCTTTTCTTTTTTTAAAATATTCATCATTGTTGTTTAAAATTTTATATGTTCTCGAAGAAGACTTTTAGCCGATATCTTTTTTTTTGTGTGTGTGCCATTTTTACCCATTACATGTCGTCAATAATATTCAATAGATTGAAGAAACATCCCAGTGCCATTGTGACAACTGTCTTTTTGACAAAGCAATATGCAAAATATGTTAACATTTCAAAAGGACTTTAGAAATCATACCCATTCCAAAGAAAAATAAGGTAACTTGCAACAACGACTCACGTCCTGTCACACTTGCCTCTATTGTAATGAAATGTTTTGAGAGACTTATTATAAGACACATTTTCAATGAAGTACAGGAAACACTTGACCCCCACCAATTTGCTTACAAACCTGTGAGAAGCACTGATGATGCTATCTTACTATAGTTGGAGAGACTTTATCAGCACCTAAACAGCCCTCAAAAATATGTCATATTGCTATTCTTGGACTTCTCATCAACATTTAACAATATCCAACCCCACCATATGATTAAGAAAATCTTACTTCATTAGGTTTAAAATTAAATATTCAAGTTTGGATACTGAACTTTTTAAAAAATCGTGCACAATATGTCAAGGCAAAGGACCTTTTACTTAAGCGACACCGTCCCAATCTTAAAATGTGCTGATAAACCCATCATTGTTGGTTTACTATCTGAGCGAGATGGCTTATACTGCAACTTAGTTGCAAGCTTTATCAACTGGAGTGATAGAATTTTTCTCCAGCTTAATGTCTCAAAAACAAAGGAAATGGTTGTTGATTTCAGGAGGGGGGAACACCAGATTACAGATCTCAACATAAAAAAATCAAAGTGTCGAGAACGTAGTGGCATGTAAAAACTTAGGTCTCCCATTAACAAGACGCTAACATGGCTAAGCACGGTCAAATGCTGTATAATAAATTTAACCAAAGACTGCACAATTTCGGCTTTATTAAACAAATCGTTAACTCATTCTACAGTGCAACAATTGGAAGCCTACTGAATTTAAATATTACGTGCTGGTGTCGATATTCATCGTCTGACAATAAACATTGCATTAACCGACTAATCAAGAAAGCTATAGGAGCATAACACAAACTAAACATCCTTCACTTGATGAAATATTTGAAGAAAGCTGTTTTTGTAAAACTAAACACATTTGGGATGATACATCCCACCCTCTTCACAGATACTTAAGAACGGCTAGTTCAGGACGAATTCTTTCCCTCAGGGTCACTCAGGGTGAGGGCTGAAAGATATAGAAATTCTTTTTGTTCCCCAATCAGTACGAATTTACCGGCGTGCTCCCCTTGAAGTTACAAATCTTAATGAGAACTTATAAGTCCCTGACTCGGCTAAGAGAATTCACTGAATGAGTGTTTCTTCATTAGTGATATAATTTAATGTAGACGCCTCGTGTTCAAATTGTTTTATTTATGTGCTGAACATGTAAAATGCAATCAAAAAACATTTTCATTTGTTTTGATCATTAAAAGAATTTTATCTAATCTTAAATGATAATAAAATACTCCACATGAACTGAACACAAAATAGAAGTTGGATTACCTAACAGTGCACACTAAAAGGGATTTAATCTTATTTAGTGTAAGGCAGTGCGGAACTCGGACTCATATTAAACTTCTCACATTAAAAATTAAGAAGACAATTTAAAAAAAAAACATAACAAGGTTGCTGTTACTTTAAGATGATGTCTTTCAATCCGAAATTCTGTTTTATCCTACAAAGATATTTAACATATGTGATATAACAAGTTCTTCGGTAGCGATGAAAATAATATATTTTTTTAAATATTAATTTTTGCAGCAGATCAACTTTTTATGCTGTTCTAAATACTTTTACATTTTAAAAATTACAACCGACTAGTTTTTAAATTTTTATTCATTTATTTGTACAATATGCAACAATTTTAACATCTTTCTAAAGATTTTCAGACTCATTGTATGATTGCGATTTCTACCCACAATGTCAGGCTGCAAATTCATAATAATTTTGTCGTTGTTAACAAGTAAGTTTCTTTAAAATATATAAGACAATAGTATTTAAAATACATTATCAACGCCTAAGAAAAGTAGTAATTACTGTTTGAGTATTGACTTAATCAACGTACAAGAATATACGAATTATCAGTTTATTATGCCTGGGCCATGTTTGATTTTTTTTCTTGAGCTGTTTGCAGTGAGATATGGTTCTATGAGTTTACTTGAACCCTAAATAATATTTTTTCAAAAGTCGTAGAACGAAATTATTCAAAATAACCGCTTTGGCCCCAAGGGGCTATCAAGTCGAATACAGTCCTTTTTATTTATCAGTTATCGTATACTAGCAAAGATAAATGAGAATTTCAGCCATTTATCAATATCTGCATACCACCAAGGAGGAGGGTGAATCATATCTTAGCTGATTACCGTATACGACCACACATGTTACAATCTTCCACACAATTTTCCCCATCTATTTATATCCGTACACAGATAAAGATGTTTAAGAATTTCCACAGCTATTAATAGCCTAACATCAACCAAAAATCCACAGATATGAACATGATTTGTTTGTTTATTGAATACACAATTATTGTTTAATCTTAAACCTTCTAGCGTCATATTTATCAGAGTTTGTCCGCTATTGTTTCAAGATTTATAATATAAATAACTATTGTGGTTGCATTTATTTTTCAATTTCCAAAAAAAAAAGGTCATTTGTCTGCAAGTCAAGAACATCGAAAAATAAATATCACTTTAGAGAGCCACGTCATAGACTATGGCGCATTTACTTGTCCCAGCATGGCAGGCATGATTCATGGCAAAGATTATCTGATTTTGTCTGGGAACCTCACCATCAATGGAATCGATACTGCCTTCAATGCAAGTTTCGGATTGTTAGTGGAACGAGATATAGATAAAGTAAGGCTTATAATTTTAAGATCAGCTAACTCAGATTTATGACATTTAGGGTTGTGATTTCTTTCTAGATCATCAAAAAATGCGGTCCTAGAATACTGGTTGTTAATTGTTTCTAAAACGTTGAAATATTCTGCTACACGGTTGGACACGTCTGTTTAGATCTGACCTAATGCACTGTTTGAAAAAAAAACACAAGTGCAGAACTTCTAAATTAACATTTTAAATAACTGAAACTATTCACCTAAGAAGCATTATGGAATGACGCTTGTAAACTTCAATGAAAACTTCGCCTATGAATGAGGAAACAATTTGGGTTCCTTGAATCAAGATCGCGTTATATCCAGTCTTTGACGTCACTAAAGTCATACACGCTGCACTTTGACCATATGTTGAAAATAATATACTCCTAATACGGGTTTATGTTTGCCCATAAATCAGACGCTGTCATTGTTTCTTTTCATCCATATATTCAACTCTATATAGCGAATGCCTCTTATTTTTTAAATTTATTTTCTCAGAGCTCGAATACACAAATAGAAAACTCAACTTGCGAGGAACGTTCTGAAGTGAACATGGACACCTGCGTCTGCACATATCAGGACACTTATGGACTAGATTTTAGATGCAACCTGACGGCCTCATGCGCAATGTCAGGACATCTGTATGTTTACATGAACCTCAACGGCAGCTATTACTACACGGATTCAGTATCGATCGTCCAAACAAACGGTAAGCACAGATGTAAAATTTCACAGTAAGCAAAAGGCGTTTGGTGTCAAGCTCTTGAATATAAGAGGCGCCAACGAGCGACGGTGCAGCCCAGCTTAAACCAGACCGACCCGTGGCGCAACTCATGATCAATGCCTGGTGACATAATCCCCGATTTAAAAGAGTAGCTCGGTGCCTGGGGGGTAGCTGGAAAGTTTAAAAACGGTATAATTCAGGGACCCATGAAAACGATCGCTTGTGGAAACTGGAACGCAGCCATTCGAGCCTTATCACACAGACGAAGACAATGGTCTGCTCGAAACGAAGCTAACTACTTAGATTCAACTGATATAGGGATCCGAACTGGCTACATTGCCGTCTTCCTCACGAAATAGTAGAACATTTATTTACAAAGTGTCCCAAACACAACAAAAAATTGGATGAGATGTGTCCACTCTTGAAACCTGCGTCAATCGAATAATCTGTCGTGAAGTCCACCTGATGAAGCTTACTTGTGATGTACTTGAAAGAGTCCTTTGAGTATAGAGTCGACCTTACTGTATTGAAATTATTTATAGGGTGAAAAAAGCTATAACAGTATCACAGTTTCTTTTTGAAATGTCCAAAGTGGATGTCCCGGATGAGCACGTTAACATTTGTGACTTGCTTTTGATTTGAACAGTGATTTTGTATCGATCCTTTTGAGAATTCTTTCAGGTTAACATTAAATTTTAAAATTCATTATTTATTTGCCGTAAAGTTTTGTGGTTAAAAAAAATTGAAAATTGTGTGTACATTAAAGATACTTCGTTACAATCATCTATACAGACATAAAAACAAGTTGAGTTCAAATTTCTGTACTTCCTTTTATAGTTATCTATAAAAAAATTGCTTGGGAGGAAAACTCAGTAAGTACACAATTAAATAAATAACGGAGTAGAGACCTGCATTCAATTATTGCTATGTGGTTTTGATTTTATGATTGAAGTAAACTTTCTCTCCACAATCCAATGTACGATGTGTCAATCAGCCCTATGTGAGTCTCCACCAGGTAAGACGACATTTACGTTGAGCTCATGTTTTAGCTTCACTTTTAGAAAACCAGGTGACATAAAGTTTTACAAAATGATTTTTATTTCAAAATTATTTTAAGATCAATTCGAATCTTGTTGTTGTTTTTTTTTAAATATTCTACTTCCCATCCCCATAGTCAAAATTAATTTGCGTACTTCCTGTCAAAGTTCAAACTCTCGTCATTAAATTTTCACCATTTAAATTTTCATCATTCAAACTCTAGCCACACGATTTTGCTCTGAAAGAAGGCTTAAAGGGTCACTAAATCTCATAAGATGGCGTTTGGAAAATTTATCAGGAATGAGATTCAATAATTGTTTTATTCGTGCTAAATGCTCCACTCTTTTTAGTGTGGTCATCAAACTGTATGCGTTGATCAAGGGGTTGAGATCCTTGGCCAAATCAAAACCAGAAGAGATAACATCGGCCATTAACAATTATTTGCATCGATTACAAATGTTCTGAGATAATATTGGATTTTTCTTCAAAAAGTCCCTTAAAACTCATCTGTTTAGGTCCGCCTATGACCTGTGATGCACCCTCCTTGCCCTGCCTCATTTTCTGTTTCGGGTTGATCCTGAAGTATAGGCCAAAACGTGTCAAAGTGTCCTCGTTTTATAGCCATTTTCATTGTTTCTATAGTATAGTAGTTACTATCCTAGTGTCTCATTTTTATTTGTCTTAGTTTACATGTTTTTAATAATTGTAAAGCGCTTAGAGCTTTATGGTAAGCGCTATATAAAAATGCCTAAATAAATAAATAAATAAAATAGAAAAACAACAGTTAATATAGAACACGATTTTTTCATTGATCCTAATTAATTTCATCATCATATGTTTATTACAGTGTGCATCTTCATTTTCAGTAGATACATAGATTGAGAGATAAAATCATTTCTTGATTGAGACAGTTGGTGAAGAGTTTTAATATTTGTCGGTTGCCAAGGTATTAGAAACAATACCCACAGTTTAGGCTGCAAATGGCTAATCTCTCATCTACTTCTGTTAATTGACCAACTTTCAATCAATCTATCGAGATCAAACTTGCCAATGACAAAATATTTTATCAAATTTTCAGCTTGATCCCCAAAAACGAGGAAATCATCATTTTTCAATGGGAAGATGAAGGAAATATGAAGCTACCGATTTCACGAAATAAATTTCCCGATATATGCGCTAAATGAGATTATTTTGAAAAATATTACAAGCACATTTTTAAGGCTATTTTCTTAATTGTTTCTTGAAAAATTAACAAAATAAATCTGCATATGCGATATAAAAATGGGTGTGGTTTATTAGTGTATTAAAATAGTTCAGTGGCGTGAAAAAGCTGTGCAATTTCGAGCATGCGGTGGATAACACTAATTATAATTCTTGTAAAATGCGTTTCTGGTATGCATGTACAGTCACACTTGTAGCCCTAGCCCATTTTGTTTGATGTAACGCTTAATATAGGTTTTAAAGGAAAAAACTATATTTTTAAGGCTTGTTTATTTATTCATATTTATAGAATCCTTTTCTGGCTTAAATGACAATTAAACTAGGAGATCACTTATGTCAACATTAAATTGGAAAATTAATTAAAATCCCAAACATTTCACTTTTATTTTATCTTTGAATCCCAAGTTCCTTAGAACATTTGAAATACACAATTATATTTCATCGTGAAAAGGAAAGTTCTACCTTTACAACATTGTGATTGCAACTGCCATTGTTTGCAATACATTCCTGCATGAACGCACTATTTGTTCAGTTAATCTTTTCCCGTACCATTCAGTAGATTTGGACAAATATTGATTTTATCAATGTTCTATTTGTATCAGCCCTCAAAACTCTTGCTATTTCTTCGTTATAAATACAGGTCCATTTGCTCATTGTTTTAATGGCAAGGAAAAACGCATCGTCACTTACCCCTTTGACCGCTCACATGCCAGATCCTCCTGCAAGGCGGGGCTACTCCACGAAGTCGACCATTTTAACATGACTGGTCGGATTAAACTAAAAGATATACCCCCCAATACCGTCATCGATGTTCACTTTGCTGTGGTGCCTAGAAACGACAACAGCTCTGTTAAAGTGAGCACCTCTGTTGTGTAGTAACAACATTATTACTGTAATACCCCATGTTGTGTTGCACCCTTATGATTGCGGTAATAACATCGTTTGTGTTGCGGCAACCTTATTACAGCAAGACCCCCCCCCCCAAACAGTGAGGGAAAACTAAACTACTCTAAGATCTGATGTAGTTTTGAAAAAAAAAAAAAATATTTCTTCAGAACCTCTTTCCTATAGCTGCAACGCAGTCACCGTGAAATAGAAATTCAGTCGTGAGCTAATAGTAACATTAATTACTAACAGCTAAGCCTTAAGTTCAGTACAAAATTGGGAAATGAGTAAAACAATTACGTGAAAACCTAAATAAATATGAACGCAACCAAACGACGAAAGTGTCGGCAGGAAGCTTTCTTTGGCGAACAAACTTCAGGGAAAAAAACATTTAAAAAAAAAAAAGCAATTAATGAAAGGGCATCAAACGAATTATAACAGAGCATAAGTTGGTGAGAGATTAAATACCGGCAAAGTGTAAGAATATAGTAGAAATAAGTCCAGTGTTATTTGTCTTGACGTGAAAAGTGGGAAAAAAAAGGGGGGGGGGGGGCAAAGGCTTAACAGGGTAAAGAAAACAAGACATTCGGGCCAAGTTAAGAATATAGTAGAAATAAGTCCAGTGTTATTTGTCTTGACGTGAAAAGGGGGAAAAAAAAGGGGGGGGGGGGGCAAAGGCTTAACAGGGTAATGAAAACATGACATTCGTGCCAAGTGGTGTAAATGTTTAATTGGTCTGAATCAGTTGGTTTTCCAAATTTATCCGGCTGGATGCGTTTGTGCTGGTCACGATCGCTCTAATTTTAAAATTCACCGTGCCATTGGGATCGCTTCTAGATAAGTGTTTAGAGTCGGAACTCTGTTTATCTTTCGAAATATTTCGAAGGTAGTCTGTACATCTGTAAAAGTTTCGACATTTGGAAGAAGGTGCAAACAATGGCCTAGAAAAAATGTGCGGCTAGTACAAAGGAAACCGTTCGTTGTCTGAAAACTAACCTTAGGAATGGGAATATGTTAAATGTGAACGAAACAATGCGATTGTTGCAACAGCCACGTCCACATGGCTTGGTTCCAAAGTGGAGGGGTCAGCGTTGATGTCAGTATAAAATTGATAGCATGGAGTCCATTCTGCTTTATAGAAAAGAATAATATTTTAGGAAGTTCTTCTAATTTGAAGAAAATCGCAAACATAAGACCAGTAGCGTAACGATGTTAGCTCCACCTGTCCAACGAAGAAGCTCTTAAGTTTAAAAAGAAAGCTGCCCCATTATTTATTTTTTTAAACTGCCTTTTGCTCCCGACGGACCCCCAAATGTGTCCTCACAGGTTGGCAATGCAAAGTAAATAGTAATAGCATGGGGAAATAATTATACTCCCCTTTTCAACGTCTACTTGTAAAAGGGCTAATGCAATAATGGTATGCAGCAGATTTAATCGTTGATGTGTAATCTGAGGACGCACGCATAATTGTAAACAAGTTTTTTAGACACAATGTGTCTCATGACTTAATTTGATAGATGCTCAAAGATTTCCCTCGTGTCATTATTCGTCAACACATTAAACCATCACATGCATTTTTTAAAAATTCATTTCAATCTGTAGCCGTACTTCAATATTGCTTTCTTATATCTTGCCAATTAAATGGTGCAAGATTTTAGGAAAAGGAATCCACTTCCGCTACAGGAGTTGTGTGCCCCTTGACCAAAATGTCAACAACACATGCGCTTGTGATGGCGTAGAACTGGACGGATATCGTGTTGTGTGCAGATTATTGGCGTCACTCGAACATAGTCGGAAATTTGGCTACTTTCAGATGTTAATAGATCCCCCACACTACTTCTACAGAGGTGACTTCGTGATGATGCCTTTAGTATTGGGTAAGTCAAGGAATTTTTTTAGATTTTCCTTCGTCTCTAGCTGAATGCGACATTGAAAATGTTCAGGATGTTTCACAAAACGTTTCGCAAACTTTTTTTTTTAAATTTTGTATGCGAATCAATTAAAATTTTTAGTGGCATTTCATTGAACAAAATCACAGCGTATAGAGGAACCCACAACTCCATAATTTTATGTGCATGTTATCAAAGTCTAATATATTAGGGTCTGCGTTCAAACTATATAGGGTACTCTTCATTGTCTTTTCTTATACAAGGATAATACAGTTTATATTCTTATGTTGTTTTTTTCTTTTAAATTTTACAACAGGTAAATGTGATGAAATCCCAGGTAATTTTCTTTTCTTTTTATACTTTTGTATTTAAAGTCGTTTAATTATATTTTGTAAAGATATGTTTTCAACATTTTGTAATGCTTAAGAGAATGATTTTTTTTTTTTTTGTTGTACATCTATTACATTTTTCAGTTAACCAAAAGCTCTAATATTTATAAATTACAAATCTAAAATTCGAATACAGTATCATTCCTTCCATGCCGTGGCTTTCTCCACCGTATCATTCCTTCAATGCCGTGGCTTTCTCCACCGTATCATTCCTTCAATGCCGTGGCTTTCTCCACCGTATCATTCCTTCTATGCCGTGGCTTTCTCCACCGTATCATTCCTTCTATTCCGTGGCTTTCTCCATCGTATCATTCCTTCAGTACCGTGGCTTTCTCCACCGTATCATTCCTTCTATGCCGTGGCTTTCTCCACCGTATCATTCCCTTCAATGCCGTGGCTTTCTCCACCGTATCATTCCTTCAATGCCGTGGCTTTCTCCACCGTATCATTCCTTCTATGCCGTGGCTTTCTCCCCCGTATCATTCCCTTCAATCCCTGGCTTTCTCCACCGTATCATTCCTTCAATGCCGTGGCTTTCTCCACCGTATCATTCCTTCTATGCCGTGGCTTTCTCCCCCGTATCATTCCCTTCAATGCCGTGGCTTTCTCCACCGTATCATTCCTTCTATGCCGTGGCTTTCTCCACCGTATCATTCCCTTCAATGCCGTGGCTTTCTCCACCGTATCATTCCTTCAATGCCGTGCCTTTCTCCACCGTATCATTCCTTCAATGCCGTGGCTTTCTCCACCGTATCATTCCTTCTATGCCGTGGCTTTCTCCACCGTATCATTCCTTCAATGCCATGGCTTTCTCCACCGTATTATTCCCTTCAGGCCGATCAATGGCTTTTCGTCAGCAATGCCGATTCTAAATACGTCTCCCAATCATCAATCCACGTTAGACTTGGTTGACCAGTGGGCCTTCTGCCCCTTGGTTTATTTCTAAACCAAAAATTTTACTACTGTCAACCATCTGATTATATTTCTATCAAGATGCAGGCGTTTTTTAAAAATGTGAAACGAGTTGGCTCCTCTGTACACTGGCAACACTTCGACCTGCCCTGCACAGGGCAGCCGGCCTGTTGTCATTGTGTCACTTGCCTTGTGGGTCCAACGTTATTATCCAGTAAAATCCAATATTACTTTTTCTGCCGATTTTATTTTCGCACGTGCTGATTAGGTTTTCGTCTCTGTTAGTCGGGTTCCCCGTCTCCTTTCCATTCACCACAATCGTTTTACAGAGTGATGTGTTAAGGACTTGAATGTATGTTACGATTGCGATTTACTTGTTAATGCAACCATTAAAAACTTAAGTTTTTCGTGGAATTGAGCGCAGTGACGCCCAGACTACAATGAATCCGTTCATTTCAAAAAACTGTTACCACCCCCGGATAAATGCACATTCCAGCTATTTGTATCTCGCCAGAAAAGATTTAGCATGAACACGAATTCCCACTATTTATAAATAGCCGTATATGACCTGAATACATGCGCATTCCCTGTACGACTCAGCTTGAACACAAAGACACATTGTTTTCAGCATGAAGACAAAGACACATTTTTTTCAGCATGAACACAAAGACACATTGTTTTCAGCATGAACACAAAGACACATTGTTTTCAGCATGAACACAAAGACACATTGTTTTCAGCATGAACACAAAGACACATTGTTTTCAGCATGAAGTATGAGGATGAATACGAAGTCCCACTACTTACCATAGCCTATTTACAACGCACCATATTTCTTCAATGATTACTTTATCTTAAAAATTACTCAGGCTTGAAATATTTTCTTGCGTAAATAATTGGAAAACATCAGTCAGTCGATGCCAATTGAAGTTAACCTGATTGCTTGTGTATGTAATTATTGCTCTGGTAATGGTAGAATGATTTTTAAAATTATAAAGAAACTGTAGCGCCATTTAATAAAAAGTTGTCGTATCTTTTGCCATCCAGTCTCTCAAAAGTCTTAACTTTAAGAAGGAAGAAGAGCTATATTGTAGAAGTTAAACATTTTGAAAAAGTCTTGACTTTAAGAAGGAAGAAGTGCTATATTGTAGAAGTTAAACATTTTGAAAAAGTCTTGACTTGCTCCCGACGTTGGACGTATTTCAATTAAAACGGTTTTGTAAAAAAAAAAAATAGAAATACTTAGAAATTGAAATATTTTACAAACGAAAATTGAGCTACTGATTTATTTAATATCCGATATTTTTGTAATCCCTAAACTTCTAACACGACTTTTCTTAGGGGCACTGGGCTCTGGTTTGAAGACATAAATAATAATTATAATAATTTATGCTGTTAAATTGTCTGTTCAATTTCCAAAGGTCCCCAACCGACGAGTCAGGACCAACAAAATATAAATATCTCTTTAGGGAGCTACCTCATAGATTACAGCGACTTTACTTGTCCCAAATTGGAAGGCTTGATCCACGGCGCAGATTACATGCTACTGACAGGGATATTGAACATCTCTGGACTCAACTCTTCCTTCGGTGCAACTTTCGGATTGGTTGCGGAACAAGATGTGTATAATGTAAGGTATTTAATGGTCGACTCGCTACTTTTGCATTTATTACCTGTCTTTCTGGCCCTAAAAGACTTCTGTTGACTCAATAAACTTCAATAACGGTGAAATCTCGTAACAATGGCCGTAACATGGTGCCGCCTTATTTAATCATTATTTCTATTGTTATGTCAACTATTTTCAAAGAAGACCACCCCCCCCCCCAAATTACGTTCACTTAATCCCATACGTAGAAGCAAAAATAATTGTACACTATAAATCATTTTTTTTCATTCACCCATCAAATCAACTTTTGGAAAACAAAAATTATGTGCTCTCTATTCTTTATTTTGAATTTCCCCGCAAGATTGGGCACATAATTGTTGCCCATTTTGCATTTCCCCAATTTAAACTTAAGCGCGCGGTTAAATTATTAAAAAAAAATAAAAAATAATCCAAAATTGCAATAGCAATAAAAAGAAATTATAGATTTGTATAAAACTCTACCTTTTACCATAACCATAGATTGTTCTAAAACACTACCAATTACCATAAACATAGATTGTTCTAAAACACTACCAATTACCATAAACATAGATTGTTCTAAAACACTACCAATTACCATAAACATAAAATGTTCTAAAACACTACCAATTACCATAAACATAGATTGTTCTAAAACCCTATCATTTACCATATTCATAGATTGTTTAAAACATTACCATATTCATAGATTGTTCTAAAAATTACCATTTACCATAATCATAGATTGTTCTAAAACACTATCATTTACCATAATCATTTATTGTTTTGAAACACTTTCATGTACCATAATCATAGATTGTTCTAAAACACTACCAATTACCATAATCATAGATTGTTCTAAAACACTACCATTTACCATAATCATTCGAAAATGCAAACGTCCCGGACTTTTGCCTTGTATAATTTTTTTATTTGTTTATCGTAAATGTAGTAACATGGCGAACAGCAAGATCTAGACTAGCTAGTTAAATTTGAGTAGGTAACGGAATTATTATAGGCAAACGGTGAAAGAGCAAACGAAAGACATTACACAGACTTTGAGTGTAAAAGGTAGGGAGGGAAGAAAAAAAGATTTAGCAATTCTTTTCTTTTGCTTTTCTCCGGGAAACTACATTTTAGCTATTTGTTCTAATATCTTTGTTAATGTCACTCTGTGTGCGTACTGTTTGCTGACGAATGACCAGTCCGTTGTTTGATTGCGCCTTTATTCAGGTATTTCCTAAATTCTACTCCTTATTTCCCTTCAAAAAACCTCAGAGCGTACGCGTGACTTTGTCAGCCCCCCCCACAACTTTTTAGTATTTTGTCCTCTGCATTTAACGCCTGAATATTTGGACACCACAACTCTACGCACCGGAAAAAATCAGACGCACCTTCACCTTCAGGGGTGGAGTTTCCACGCGATGAATCTGCCTAACGTGACCACAATCTCACTAGTTATTGGCCTATGTATCGGTTATGTAATCATAATACTTGTTATGTAAATCATACAAATTGGTTTCATTGACACTGTCATCATTGGTTTTCATTTCATGCAAATATTTTCAACTGTAACGAGTTAAGGTCTCCGATATTTTCCCGAATGTTTTTCCAGCACCTTGTTACAGAAATAATTTTAGAAATTTCAAACGACCCGCAACATTCTGGAGTGAAGATGGACACCTGCGTCTGCACATATCTTGACAATAATGAACTACATTTCACGTGCAACCTGATGGCGTCCTGCAAAATGTCTGGGCGCCTGCATTTTTACATGGACTACAACAACATCTATTATTACACGGATTCAATATCAATCCTGAAAGTATTCGGTGAGTATCTATATAATTACATGACATGTAAAGGCGATTAGGTATCGATTCCTTAAATATATGGTTGGGCCAGCACAAAGACTCAATACATTATTGGCATAGAAGTCAATGTACACTGCGATAGCATTTTAACACTAATGTGATTAATGAACAGTGTCGACATGACTATAATGTAACATGTAATTTGACGGTGATATTCATGCTATCAGGATCTAGTGTAACCAGCAGTCTTTGTCGTTCATATAAATTTTCTAAGTCACAAATTACTAAAATCAGTGGATGGGTTATGGCAAGTGAAAAGATAGGGGGAGGGGCTCGAAAAAAATGTATGTAAGAACAGAGTGGACATACATTTTAAAAGGTAGACTCCATATGATTTTTAAAAAATTAATAAGTATGACTTAAGTTGTGACTTAAATGTTTATATATCTATTAATGGATTGAAATATTTGGAAAAGAAGGTTTACAATTTAAACTCGCCCATGTAATCATTTGTACAGATATAACGTTATGAGTTCAGTTTCTTTTCTTTCTATTTGACCACAAAAAAAACCGTTCATCAAAACTTTCTTGTATGTAAATCACAAAGTTGATAACGTAATGACAAATGGATTAGAGGATAGCATTCAAATTCTTGCGCTATGGCATTTTTTTTATTTACCAAACTTTTCTCTTCCCTCTTTAATGCCATGTGCGTCAATCAGCTAGATGTGAGTCTCCGCCAGGTATGTCTTCATATTTTGTTAAAGTCGTGCTTTCACTTCAAATTTCAAGCATAAGTTTGCATACATTTAAAAACTATCACCAATCAAACTGTCCGCAAAAAAAAACAAAACCTGTCAATATTCAAACTACCACGATTCAAACTGTCAACTTTAAAACCTCTCACCATTAAAGCTGTCAACATTCAAACTGTCAACATTCAAACTACCACCATTCAAAAAGACCGAAATAAAGCTGTCATTATTCAAAGAAATCATCCTTCAAACTGTCAACATTCAAACAATCACTATTCACATTGGATAATATCCCTATCACTATTCACATTGGATAATATCCCTATCACTATTCACATTGGATAATATCCCTATCACTATTCACATTGGATAATATCCCTATCACTATTCACATTGGATAATATCCCTATCACTATTCACATTGGATAATATCCCTATCACTATTCACATTGGATAATATCCCTATTACAATTTTGGAAATCCAAACTGTAACAATGAAAATTATCAAAATGCGAATTGTCACAATTATAGCTGTCAAAATTTGAACCATAACAATTAAAACGCTCACAATAAAAATCGATATGTTACCATTCCAACCGCAAAGTTTCAAAGTATCCCTCAAAAATTCAACTGCCAGTTTCAAACTGTCATTAAAATTCCTACTGCTAAGTTTTAAACAGCAAATCACATTTCCAACTGCAAAGTTTCAAACTGTCCATTAAATTTTCAACTACCAAGTTCCAAACTGTCCATCACAGTTTCAACTTCCAAGTTTAAAAGTGTTAATCAATATTCAAAATGCCAAGGTTCTAACGGTACAACACAATTCCAACTGCAAAATTTCAAAGTATCCATCAAAATTTCTACTGCCAATTTTTAAACTGTCATCACATGTCCAACTGACAAGTTTCAAACTGCAAATAACAATTCCAACTGCCAAGTTTAATTTTGTTCAGAACAATTTCAATTTTCAAGTTAAAAACTATCCATCATGTTTCAAATACAAAGTTTTAAACTGTCCATCACAATTCTAAAGGCCAAGTTTTAAAGTGGCCCTCACAATTTCAAATGCCAGTTTTAAACTATCTATCAAAATTCCTAATGCCAAATTTCAAACAGTCAATAAAAGTTCCTACTGCCAAATTTCAAGGTGATCAACTTAATTCCAAATGCCAAATTTCAAAGTGTTCATCAAAATACCTTCTGCAATGTTTCAAGTGTTAATCAATGTTACTACTGGAAAGTTCCAAACTGGAAATTACAATTCCAACCGCCAAGTTTCAAATTCTCCATCAACATTACTAGTGCCAAATTCCAAACTGTCCATCACAGTTTCAATTGCCAAGTTTCAAAGTGTTCATCAATATTCTTCCGATAAGTTTCAAACTAGCCATCACAATTCTTCAAAAATGCCATTTTTCAAAGGGTCCATCACAATTCAAATGCCAAGTTTCAAACTGTTCATCGAAATTCCAACTGCAAAGTTTCAACTGTACATAACAATTCTTACTGCCAAGTTTCAAACTGTAAATCAAAATTCCCATTTCGAAGCTTTTCATCGTCCTTGATAATTGCAACATCCTCGTTTCAACCTATCCATCAAAATTCCATCTGCCAAGTAGGTTGTCCAAACCAAAATTTATCTTTAAATGTAGACTATTTTAAGGACTCTCACTTGATAACAACTTTTAATACAAGAATTTTGATACCTGGTTTATTAATAGCTCAATAAATAAAAAAGTTATGAAGTTTTAAAATTGGATAAAAAACGATAGGAAATTGGATATTTTTCATTTTGTCAAATCGTCCATTTTTGTGAAACCATAACTACTAAGATAATTACCCTAGAAGCTCCAAACTAGGTGTACTTGCTCAAAAGTTTACATATGTAAAGCACATTTTTTTTAAAGCAGCTAGAGCCATTAATTCAAAAGTTATTGAAAAAAAAAAATAACAAAATTGCTTTTTAGTCCTTTTTATTTTGCCGACTTCAAAAGTGTGAAAATGCACAATTTCAAAAATTCGTAAAAATAAAAATTCACTGACTTGCATAAATATGTCATACATCAAATAAAAGATAATTTTAAGCAGCACAATATGCACTAGGCCTTAACAGCATCAAAAAAATGTAAAGGCACCAAAATAAGTTTGAAAGTAACCACTGAACGATTTTTTATTTTTTTTTACAAAATTAAGGTTTTACATTTTTTTAGAAAATACATGTTTATCACATAATTGTTATAAAATCAAAGGAATATGATGTCAGATGTGTTTACTATTAACTAAAAGACTAATTAAAAGATTTCATGCCGAGCATGGTGAAAGATGGATGGCAACTAGGCAATTTTAGGCATGAATTTAAAATAAATTATCTGGGAAATCTCTGTAGCATCATTGTCTTTGCTTTCGGACTGTACTCCAAGGGCTAGCTTCCCTCTCCTCCATTGTTGATAGTCACCAGTTACTAGATTTAATAATCAAATGAAAAAAGAAACTAGTAACTATAACTTATAAATAAACGTAAGGTTGTACTGGTAGTACTAGTGAGTCTAAGATAAAATAATATTGAAACAATTCTAACTCAGAAATAAGTTTTATTTAATTTTAATAAATGATTAACAACCTCATTGTCAAGATAAGCTTACAAATTTGTATTCAATTATATTGTGTCATATAATGGTGTATTCACTTGAAGCCTCCTACCCCAGATAATAACTTGCGTCAGGCCACCCACATCTGTTTAAACTGTCCATAAAAAGTCCTACTGCCAAGTTTGAAACTGCAAATCACAATTCCAAATGCCAAGCATCAAACTGTCCTAGTGCCAAATTTCAAACTGTCCATCACAATTCCAACTGCTTAGTTTCAAACGTTCGATTAAATTCCTAATGTCGAATTTAAAACTGTGCATAGCAATGGCAACTTCCACGTTCCAAACTGTCCATCACAGTTTCAACTGCCAAATTTCAAAGTGTTTATCAATATGCCTAATACCCAATTTCAAACTGTCCATCAAAATTCTAACTGCCAAGTTTCAAAGTATCCATTAAAATTCCTACTTCCTAATTTTCAAACTGTCCATCACAATTCTAAATGCCACGTTTTAAACTGTCTATCACAATTCCAACTGCAAAGTTTGAAACTGCCAATTTCAAAGTTTCCATCAAAATTAATACTGCCAGGTTTCAGACTGTAGATCACAATTTCAACCTCCAAGTTTCAAACTGTCCATCAAAATTCCCAGTGCCGAGTTTCAAACTGTCCATCACAATTCCATTTGCTAAGTTTTAAACTGTCCATTAAAATTACTACTGCGAAGTTTAAAACTGTCCATCACAGTTTCAACTGCCAAATTTTAAAGTGTTCATCAATATTCCTCCTGCCAAGTTTCAAAACTGTAAATCACATTTTCAACTGCCGAGTTTCAAACTGTCCATCACAATCCCAACTGCCAATTTTCAACCTGTCAATTGTGTGTGCAAACAAATTACCAATTAATTTGGCAACTGTATATCTAAGTGTGACCGAAAGTTTTAGGGATCTCAACAATGTTTTACTCATTCAAAGAAACCCATGGGTCTGCATTCATTTTGAAACATATTTAGTGCATTTAGATCTGCATCAAGACACATTGAGAAGAAACTTGGCGATCTGCGTCAATTTTTTTTTTATTCTTTCCGGGAATATCCTAATCACACGTACGAGATATTCGTAACCTTTAAAAGCCATCCTTCCAGTCCACAATTTGCCCATTTGTTTTTTAACGTTAGAAACATATTTCCCTAAGAACATTGAACCCCAATATTGTATTATGTATTTTAAGTTACTGTTAATGAAATATTCAGGTTCCTATTGTCAATATTTGCGGATATATTGCATCAAAAATTATTATATTAAAATGGAGACGAATTGATTTCTACATTTATCTTTTTTTTTTTTTTTAAATAATAAAACACACCCTTAAAAAAAATTAAAACTGTTGAATTTTATTCCCTCCCACATTAAGGCCCATTTATATTCAGGTTCTTATTGTCAATATTTGCGGATATATTGCATCAAAAATTATTATATTAAAATGGAGACGAATTTATTTCTACATTTATCTTTTTTTTTTTTTTTAAATAATAAAACACACCCTTAAAAAAAATTAAAACTGTTGAAATTTATTCCCTCCCACATTCAGGCCCATTCTCTCTCTGTGTAAATGGAATGGAAAAACGTTGCATCACATACCCATTCGACTATTCACGTGCTACGCATTCGTGCTTGAAGGGACTACTTCACGGTGTCGACCATTTTAAAATGAAGGGACGGGTGAATCTTGACAATATTTCCAACAGAAGCAAAATCTTTGTGAACTTCGGCGTGACGTTCATGAACGACAACAGTTCAGTTTTTGTAAGCCCCTGTGAAGTTTTGTTACAACATTAATACTGTAGGAGTCTTTGTAGTTGTGTCACAACATTTATACTGTAGGATCCTCTGTAGCTTTGTCACAACTTTAATACTGTATGGTCCTCTGTAGCTTTGTCACAACATTAATACTGTAGAATCCTCTGTAGCCTTGTCACAACATTAATACTGTAGGATCCTCTGTAGCTTTGTCACAACATTAATACTGTAGGATCCTCTGTAGCCTTGTCACAACATTAATACTGTAGGATCCTCTGTAGCTTTGTCACAACATTAATACTGTAGGATCCTTTGTAGCTTTGTCACAACATTAATACTGTGGGATTCCCTCTGTAGTTTGGCTACTGCATTAATGCAGCTAGATCCTAAATAGGGTTGTAAAAATCTTATCACTGTAAGCGGTGGCGAAGCTGGTGTTAGTGCCACCCAGGGATGGTTCAAGATTGGGCTCCGTGAAGCATGTGTCATCACAGATGCACTTGGAAATCGTTGCAACGGTTTCATCAAAATCGGCTGGTAAAAAAGGATCATACCATGAAGAAAGAAGGTTTGGTTTGACTTCCGTGAGCAGCCCGTAGATGTTAACTACTGAAATGACTTAAAGTTCTGAGTCGAGCTGTATTAAAATCTCTAGAGATAATCCCATGACGCGGGCTCAATGTAAACGTGTAAATGTAAATGTAACCAAACAAGATTTTTTTTTAAAATTACAAATTTTATCTTTTGTGATGATTTTATTTTTTTTTTTTTTAAATTGTGTATTATAATATGCATCAACAAGAGTAACTGTTACCAATATTAGTGTAAACATTAAGGAACTTTGAATTGTACACTCGTAGAAGAATGTAATCAATCTAAATATTGCTTACCTATATTTCTTCGTTTAATGGTTACCCATGAAGTTCTTGGGGACAACAATCGACATGATGTTGAGGAAATGTCCACCTTTGGAAAAAAACGTCATGAACTCATGCGCATGTCTGGCAGTGGAGCCGGATGGATTCAGTGTCGTCTGTGTATTTTTGGCGTCACTCGAACATAGTCAGATGGTTGGCTTCTTTCAGATGAGTGTAGATGGGCGAATATACGTGGGCGACTTTGTGTGGATGCCCCTTGTATTGGGTAAGTCAATATTTTTTATAGTTTTTTTTTGTTCTGTTTTTTTTTTTTTTTTTTAGCAGTTCACGACAACAAAAATTGAAAAATTATATTTTTTATCAAATTTCAACATTTTTTTTTTTAATTTGTTTTTTTTTTTATTTTTTTTTTGTTTTTTTTTTTTTTTTTTTTTTAGCAGATCACGACAACAAAAATTGAAAAATTATATTTTTTATCAAATTTTGAATTTTTTAGCAGATCACGACAACAAAAATTGAAAAATTATATTTTTTATCAAATTTCAACATTTTTTTTTTCAATTTGTCTTAACAAATTATAAGCATTGTTTCAAACCCTTACTTAATTATGTTAAAAGTAGGCTATCGATTCTGCAAGTGTCCGATCGAAACGGCTAGTAAGAAACAGCGTTATTTCAATTAGTGAATGATGTCTTTAAAAATGATTTAAACTATTCCATGAAATGCACATTGACCATTGTCACAGATCAAATATTGACATAATAATTGTTTTTTGTATAAAGCATTGTTTTTAGTGTATTAGGATCAACAGGAAGTTAATTAGATAGTGAATGTCATGAGCAGGAGCATAAGCGGAAAGAAGTATGATGAAGGTGGTGGTTAAATGTTAATCGCAGATGGGCTCTTGCTGTACGTCTCATAGCATCGTGTTACTGATTCAACCTGTCTGTGTGAACATAAATGTGAAGTGAATAAGTTATACGACAGCTATGTTTGCTCTATTTTCTAGAGATATTATGTCATGCTGTGATTGTATATCGTAATTAAATCAGTGATGCTAAATTCTAATGCTTCGTATTGTCAAATATAATTGAGGATTGTACAGTGTGAAAAGATAAGGCAAAATAATACAAAGAATAACACTGCAACTTAATCACAAGTAACAAGCCCTGTTATCATGGACGCCCGCAGAAAATTGTCTAAGGGGGTGGGGGGGGGCAAAAAAATCTATTAATTTTCCAAAGGGGGGGGGGCAATTTTTTTGTGTAATGTTTTAATGTAGTTTTAATTTAAAGTAGCGTCTTTGTATAGTGAACGAACGGACAGGGCATCAGCTAAGTTACTTTCTCTTTATTTTCTCTTTACTTTAATACATTTTTTGTCTATTTTTGTCTAAAAATTTTTTATCCAATCAATCCGGGGAGGAGGGGGGCAAGTGCCCCCCTTGCCCCCCCTGCAGGCGCACATGCCTGTTATAAACTGTTTGTTACAACTATCTTTTCTTTTGAAATGTTTTTACCTTTTAAAGGGTCTATTTTTATTTAACAGATGAATGCCAAGAAATGAAAGGTAATTTTGTTAAAATACATATTAATAATAAAGGGCAAGTTGTTATATATCCTAAATGAGAATTTATCATTTTCGTGTAAATTCTTATGGTGAAGTTTTATTTGTAAAATGTAAATGTTTTGTCGATTATATTTACCGTTATATATAACATTATATTTACCATTATATTTACCATTATATTGATCATTATATATGCCCGGCTAATATTAATCTCTGACTGTTACAAATGTTACAATGCGTACATTTCATTGTCATCGTCATCCGTGCTACAACCCATATAGTGATCGGTGTTATTTCATAACATCCGTTTATTCAGACCGATTCATGTCGTTCCCGTCTCCAAGCGCTGATGTAGATCAGTCTACAAATCATTAGTCAATCTAAATCTTTCTTGACTAACAAACCGTGTCCCACTTGTTTTAGACCTTTTTCACAGCTTTTGAAACTTGTAATCCTCTGGAGGTATCCTGAAAAGGGCACCCTGCGAAGACCATGTATTGGTCAACGAATAACTGATAATCTCTTTCTTTTTTTTTTGTAAAAATTTTGCATTCATCATTTTACAACACTTTTCTCTTTGTTATTAAGGGCTTTCTACCTGCGTTTCCATCCTTTGGGTGAATAGATTTTTTGTTTTGTTTACACAGTTGACATTTTCGATCAATTTCTTATGAAATGGTTGTCTTTAAAGAGGTTAATAGTTTCGTTTCATCTGAATAGTGTCAACATCGCGTCTTCTTCGTGTTCGACTAAGGTGGGCTGAAAAGTCACTAAAACTGTCATGAATGACAGCGTTTGCTTGCTGTTAAGTGATTGGTTTGGTGGGTGTGCTTTATTAGTGTTATGTATAGGCAATGAGTAAATTAATTCACTTCAACTGGGATTTTATATGCATTTGATGTTTAAGGTAATACATAATTCTACTTTTGTCGATCTGTAAAGATTCAATTTTATACCCAAAAGTATAATATATAGTATATATATATATATATATATATA
>CAXITT010000002.1:930109-983783 GCA_964033795.1 Lymnaea stagnalis | reverse complement strand
ATATATATATATATATATTATGGCATCCTTCTGTCTAAGCGAGATGATGGAGTAGCTATATAGTTCTACACTTTGACGAGTGGCTCACTAGGCCAATCCTAGAATGGTAATCACGGCCGCATTGCTCGCAGGAGAATGTTGAAACCCGGTAAATTCTTGATTTTCGAATTGTTCTTTTTGATTCGATGGCCTCGTGTTGAGTAACTTCTTCCTTTCTCACTCACCCAAACACTGCTGTACGCCAGTTTGAGCGATGTTCGGCAATGGAATCCCATTCGTTTGTTTCAATGATGGCTTCCCTCATTGCTTCGTTTGCAAACGTCAATAAATCTCAGGCGCGGTCGTCCAATATGTCTTGTCCCCTCTGCCAACTCTCCATACAGCAGAATCTTTGGGATACGTCCTTCTTCCATTCTCCTTACATGACCTAACCAGCGAAGTATGTATGTATGTATGTATGTATTATAATTCTTTTTTTTAAAGACATGTTCTATCTAAAGAAGAGTTAAAATGAACAAAGAGTAGAACATATTATAATATTTATTTAGATGCAATTACGCAAAGAAAGTCTGTGCAGACTATTTTTTACTTTAATTAAAATTAAATTTAGAACTATTTAAGTTTCGTCTACATTCAATTCGAATCTTTTTGCTACAAAGAATGCTCATCTACACTTCTGCACAGTCTTCCTGTAAGTAATGCATTTTAAAAAATATTTATTACTAGCCGATATACCCGGCGGTGCCCAGGATTGCATTAACACCTCATCCTGGTGTGATAACCGGCCCCATTGGGACCCCGATGCCACTGGGTCCTAAATCCCATTCTTACATCGATCACGGCGCAGTCCCATTTCCCGATGTAATCCTGATCTCGGTGGATCAATTCAAGGTTAGGATCTCGATCCCGATGGGATCCCGTTTTCTGATGGGATCCTGATCTCTTTGGGATAAAGATTATGAGATCCCAACCCATTGGGGATCCCGTATCAAAAATTTCTCAGAGGTACTGAGAGAACAGTGAACTCCTGGGCAGTATAGAAATGAATAGAAGTAAATAACATTTCAATAATCCCTAAGATTTCACTATGTATCTCTTTATAACAATTTAGACTTTTCTGGAATGTTCTACATTAAATTTAATAACCTGCTCGAAACATGTGTAAACAAGGACTTTTCTAATTATATTTTTTTTTAAAACCAATAAATATCTTCAACAAATGCCATAATTATAATCATTTTTTTTTAAAGTTAATCAAGGGGCCCCTAGGGATCCATTCCATAACTGTACCGATTTAGTTAAGGCCTGAGATAGGGGGCCCTACAAATATCAGGCGGAAAAAAATAGAGATAAAATTTAAAATTGGCCCTATTAAAATCGACTTAAAAATGTCATAGATTTAGCTTATCGAACTTTCTTAAAAATGTTAAAATGTATATTATTAGTTTTAAATCCACTGATATTTCAAAACCGACAATAAAGGGTATTGCTACAACGCTAGGCCTATATCCACCAATTCAAATAGAAACTACCTAGTTGTTTAAGCCTATTGATATTTATATAGCTTAAATAAGTAAAAAAATGAAATGGGGCCCCGGGACCGAGAGAGATGGATATTATGAGTTCAGTACCCTTCGGTATTTGAATACGAATAGTCAAGTCTTTGTGTACAAACTTTGGTCAAGATCCATCTATTCATGTATGAGTAATAAGCCAATTGATATTTATATACCTTATATAAGGAAAAATAAATGGGGCCCCCGGCAACATGAGAAATGGATATTATGAGTTCAGTACCCTTGGGTATTTGAATATGAATGATCATTTGTATGTGTAATAAGTTTGGTCAAGATCCATCCAGTCATGTAGGACTATTGTTTAGTATTTTTATTTATATAGCTCATATTAGAAAAAAAAATGAAATCGGGTACCCAGTCCCAAACGGGAAGTTATAAAAAGTTCAAAACCCTTTAAATATTCCTTCTGGATCGTGATTAATATATGTGCCAAGTTTGCTCAAGATCCATCAATCCATGTAAAAGCCTTTGTGGAAAAAAACAAATCCACAAACTCACTTCTTCTTCTTCTATATCTTAAGGGCCCACGATCAATTTATTGATCATTTTGGCTCCTATGCATGTAGATGGGATTTGCAATGTTTCTGTTCCTGATGAGGAAATCATGCACTAGGGGTTTGAAGGCTTGAGGCAATAGACACAAATGTGTCTAGTGTTGTCGCCTCAACCGTTCCTTTAGAAAGAAGGTTCCAGTCCCAGATTGTCTTGGGCAGGAATGAGCAGGTCCTACACTTGTATATATGTATATGATATGATACGATTTTTGTACTTGTAACTCATTTTTAATACCGGTATAATTTATTTTTTTTTAAAGTTTCTTTTATAATTTTTTTTTTGAAAAACTTTTTTTTTCTTCTATGAATTAGCGGGTTTTCTTAGACTGAAACATGAACATTTGGCTGCCATCATCATTCCATTCACATCGGTTATTATTCTGTTGAGCTTATAATAATTTTCACCTTTTATGCATATGAAAGCCTCCAAACTCTTAACGGTGTCTTTCTAATGATTTCTTTCTTCTCGCAATTCCATGGGCTTTGTATCAAATATTGTGTTGTCACACGTGACACCTCTTTCGGGTGTCGAATCAGACGTTTTTTTCGCGCCGACCTTTGTGCGTTGCAGATGAGTTGGTAGCAGAGAGTGCCAGCTCCGGCATAGTAGGTCGAAAGGCGACGTGGGTTGGTGGTGGGTTGGCGGTGGATTGGTGGTTGGGGGGCGGGGTTAAATGTTATTCTATCAAAATTTAAAAAAGAAAAATTTAACCAAAAAAATGTTTTTCTATCAAGGACAGTATAAACGCAATACACAGTAGGAAATACCTTTTTTTTTTTTAATGCATGACTGGGTAGAGAGTAAAGTAAATTGACCAGGATTTTATGAGCACTCGTTGTTTTAAAAAGGATCATTTTTGTGTAGAAAATATTTTCAAAACTCGGAAAGGAGTACGTTTCTTTAACATTTACTTTAAATCTTTTGCTTAATAGATTGCTGTGACAACTTTCTGCACGAAACTGTCGGGCGTAATAAGAATATTATTTTTAAAATTTTCTTGCATTTAAACTCGTCTTCACATTTTTTATTTTTTTTATTTTTTTTTTATTTTCAAAATATATTCTGTAAATGTCTGTTAAGGGATAATACCATGTGCCATGTCTTTGCTTGAATCCCCTTTAATCCGCTCTTTACCTGGAGCATCGCCTTGATTAAATGCAAAATAAATATTTATTATCATGTATTCCAAATTTGATTACTTTTACAATCGCCAGTTGTTAAAAAGATATTTATTATCTATTTCAGGATTTACGTTTCTACCTCGATTGATGTACGTTACGATAATTTTCCTAATAGGTGCCATCATGACAGGTCTAATGTACAAATTTAGTAAGTTTCTTTCTTAGAGAGACTCTCTTGCAAGGTCATATTAAAATATATTTCACCTTGAATGGGATTAATATTCTGACTTTGAACTCATAAATCATTGTTATGACTAAGGGAATTACACAGAATGCCCCCCCCCCCCCCTTTTTGAAATAAATTAATGTAAATGTCTTGTGTTTAAATTCTTTTAAAGGAATTACCAAAAATGCCCCCCCCCCCCCCCACCTATTGAAATAAATTAATGTAGATGTCTTGTGTTTAAATTCTTTTAGTTCAAAATGTGGCCTTTTTAAAATATATAATTATTTATATGCTGAAAAATATATATGTACAATGACATCAAAATACATTTCCATTTGATTGTATCTATAAAAGAATCGTATCTTATCTCATAATATCTTATTACTTGTAGAAAATGCATAGAAACAATAATATGCACGTGTAAAGTGGTGTTTAGGAATTATAGGTGGGCTGCACTGCGTAATAACTTTAAGTTTTAAAAGAAATTAAATTTGTTTTTGACTTTAAAAAGAATAATCTTTAACTGAATGAAAACATTAAACCTATTACATTTTGACTATTCAGTACTTAATATATAGATCATACTTAAATCATAACTATTTTAAAGATCATACCCAATATAAAGATCATACCTAATTTATAGACCGTACCTAATATGTAGATCATATCTATTATAATAATCATACCTAATATATAGATCATACCTAATATATAGATCATACCTAGTATATAGATCATACCTAATATATAGATCATACCTAATATATAGATCATACCTAATATAAAGATCATACCTAATATAGAGAAAAAGAATTAGCCAAAGAAATGGCCCCAGCACTGACAATCCTCTTCCAATCGTCACTGTGCACAGGAAATGTTACAGCAGACTAGAGAACAGCGCATTTTACTCCAATCTACAAGAAAGGGGAGAATCCCGACCCTGCCAACTATTGTCCGATATCCCTCACCAGCATGGTCTGCAAACTGTTGGAGCACATAATCGTAAGCACAATCATGAAGCATCTTGAAAGCCAAAATACACTCAATGATTGTCAAACATGGCTTCCGAGTCAATCGATCATGTGAGACCAAGCTCCTTGAATTTGTAGAAGACTTGATGACCAATCTGGAGAGCCACAAGCAGACTGACATGCTGGTAATGGACTTCGCAAAAACATTTGACTGTGTGAATCATAGTTTGCAATTACACAAACTCCAGAGATATGGGATCCAAGGCACCACTAAAACATGGATCTCTAGCTTCCTCAGCCACTGAGGCCAAGTAGTATTGGTGGACGGTACAAGCTCCTCCTTTGTCGATGTGAAGATAGGGGTCACCCAGGGATCAGTGCTAGGCTCATGTTTCATCCTAGCATACATTACTGACCTACCAGAGAAACTGACATCCCAAGCAAGACTGTTCACAGATGAAACAGCGATGTGTAGGACGATCGCCAACTGATCTGACAAGGATACGCTACAACAGGATCTAAATCGGTTAGCTGAGTGGGAGATGAGCTGGGACATGGAATTTCACCCTGCCAAGAGCCAGACACTAATAGTCTCTAGAACTTGTACTCCTCTACACCAACAAAACGAACTGCATGGCCATATACTTGAGCCAGTTTCCTCCGTAAAATACCTGGTTGTTACCATTTAAAGAGAAGTCCACAGGGACGAGCATTTTAACAATGTGTGTAACCAAGCAACCAAGACCCTGGAGTTCTTAAGGCGTAATCTTATGATTGGCAACTTTTTTGTGAAAGAAAGAGCCTATAAAGCCTTTGTCCGTCCGGTTTTATAGTATGCATCTTCCGTCTGAGACCCATTTACCCAGAAGAGCATTGACAAGTTGGAGACGGTCCGGCGACGGGCACCACGCTTTGTCCTAAACCGCAACAGGAATATCTCTAGTGTTTGAAGCATGCTGGAAACACTAGGCTGGTCACCATTGGAGGAATGACGACGACAATCCAGGCTCTCCATGATGTACAAGATAAATAATGGACTGGTTCACTGTTCCAGTATTAAACAGAAACTCGTCCCTCTCCCCCTTAGACAGCGTAGAGGCCATGACAGGCAATTCCGGCTCATACCAGCAAGAAGCCAGGATAGGAGCTGCTCATTCCTGCCCAAGATAATCAGGGACTAAAGCAAGCTTTCAAAAGGAACGGTTGAGGCGACAACACTAGAAACATTTGCGTCTATTGCCTCAGAGCCTTCCAACCCCCAGTGCATGATTCCCTCACAAAGTAGCACTTTCAATCAGTGAAATGTCCTCATCAACACCAGGCACAGAAACATTGCAAATGCCCTCTACATGCATAGGAGCCAAAATAATCAATAAATTGATCGTGGGCCTTTAATATATAGAAGAAGAAGAAAGATAAAAGTCCTTTGTATCGTGTTTCTTTTTGTCAGTAGTCGGTAGCCATAACTTTTTTAACAACGTAGTTCATCAAACAAAAAACAGCAAAGTATTATACAAATACAATATTTTTTTTCCTTATTATCTCTTAGTTTGTTCAAAGTCAAGCAACATTTCTGGTAAGTAGTGAAGTCGTGTAGCCTTATTTTTGCTAAGCTTTACTTAAGAATCCATTTTAAGCCGTCCACATGTCGTGCTGTGTGAATTCAAGAGATTTAACATTTTAATAATTTACTATTTCAATACAGGTTTATTTATACATGTATGTGTTTTTCCTGTAAAAATAGTGTTTTATAAAGTGATGGTTATGCATTTTGATTTTTTTTTTTTTACAAGCTATTTAAAAAATAATTTAATAATACTTTTTCGGAAAAAGATAAGCCCAATTCTGTTGAATATTTTGTGTATATATATATATATATATATATATATATATATATATATATATATATATATATATATATTATTTTTAAACAACGTAAATGGAATAATATTTGAAGCGCCAATGATTTTCTTGACAGCTGAATATTTATTATAAACATATGTTTTCTGTTAGTGAGCTAAGCATAGATATTCATCACGGTAGATGAATTTAATTGGTTGGATCCGTGTAATGAGACTTAATATCATGGTGACCTGTTGAATGTAAACTGTTTAAGGAAAGAGGAAGAAACAACGTCTACGCATTAAGGACAACTTCGACGTCCACAGCATGAAAAGTCCACGTGTGTCTCACGTTGCGAAAGTTCGCTAACTATACTTCAAAGTCCACAACGATCAAAGTCCACGGGATGCCACACCTTGCGGAAGTTCGCTAAAAATACTTTAAAGTCCACAGCTTGAATGTCCAAGTGTCTCACACATTGCGAAATATCGTTAACTATACCTCAAAGTTCACAGCATGAAATTCCACGTGTCTCACACGTTGAAAAAGTTTGTAAACTTTACCTCAAAGTGCACAGCTTGAAAGTCCACCTGTCTCACACGTTGCGAAAGTTCGCTAACTATACTTCCTCTCGACGCCTCCCTAAAAACAGACAGAAGAATTCTTTAAAAATTTAATACGTCACATTGTTTTTTAAAATTGTTGAAAATTCATTTTCTTTTTTTACATTTGCGAACTACTTACATTAAGATTTCTATTCAGAAAGCAAAGTTAGGATGAATTATCAGTCAGTCCGTCTGAGACATTTGTAAGTTTTCTAGTGTTTTTGGTTTTTATTAATGTTGACGCAAAAATATAAATATTATTGCCTGTATATTTCCTCGATTATCGCTTTTTTTTTACTTGTACTATATATTCAGACTGAAGTTGCTATAAGTGTCAATGCAATTTAGCCTTGGTATAACCAGTAAAATTTTCTTGTTTTCTTTTAAATTTTAGCGGAAGGCGATGCCAATTCTGAAGGTAATGCTGCAGATATCATTTCCTATTTTTCTTTTTCTTCCCCCCCCCCCTTACATTGCACCCATTTTTCTGATTATGTATTTTTATTTGTACTTAAATTGATCATAAAATTATTAAATAAGTAAACAATCACATACGCTAAAAATATCACATTATTATTTATTTATGTGGAAAAAGTTATTTAACTGTGTCCACTTGACCGCTCCAGTGGTCACCATAAAAAGAAAGAGTGAAACCTAAAACTGACAGGCATCGCTAAATAGACGCTAAATAGATGCTACATAGACGCCACCAGACACAATCCAAGTTAAATGGTTTCCCCATCTGATCATATTAACCTAATAGACTTTTCCCTTTCAAATAACACATATTTTTAATGAGGAAAGGTTCTTAAAATGTGATTTTAAATTAATACTGGATAACCTAGCTTAAATTCAAATAGCGAATGTTGGATTTATCAAAGAATCTGTTGCATTTGTTCTAATTTATTCTAGAACAAGTCGAAGAAAAAAGTGACGGGCATTCAAGTAAGACTACATTCTTGTATTTTGTTCAAATCTAACTCTCATTTTGAGAACACAGATATTTTTTTGTAAATATTTTTTTTCAATGATACAAATGAGCATTTGAACTAATAAAATTTATTTGAATACAAACTTATGTTTAAAAAAAAATCTAGTGACAAAATAGTTGTACGTAAGGCATTTAAATCTCAATGCGGAACATATGGTTGTTCAAAATATATACCATTTCAAATATGGTCATATAGTTAAATTTAGACCATCTTAAGGAAAGCTACATTCAAACCAAGAGAAATATTTTTTTATAGCACCCATGCATTTGTAATGCAAAATTTTGCTCTGCCCAATTGACAACAAAAAGATAGCGTTCGTTGCCATACCAAAACGTAAAATTCACATCGTTAACTGACACAATTGTTCACTGCATAAAATAGAAGCTCCAAGTATTTTTTTACATTTTTTTTTGTGTTTTTTTTTTCTGTATTTTCAAGACGAGGACGGATCTTCCAGCATCGATAACACCGGTAAGTAAATGGTCAAACATTGTAAATGCAAGCAAAAGAGTCATAGAGATAAAGCCTACTTTCATAATATTTTATCAGATAATTTCCGTCTCATTTTATCTAAACAAAAATTCAAAATCCACGTGTCCATTCTGACTTTTGTAAAAAAGGTAGAACACATTTTTACACAGAGTAAGTCGTGAGCGTAAATTCGATTCTGAGGGTAATTTTACATTAGACACAGTCAAGCCACTGGAGCTTATAAAATCAATTTAAAAATCGATAATTTACGATAACGAACAACACACACAAAAGCCGACTATTTTGGCAAAATTAAACAAGCCATTTAATCATTTATTAACATCAGGTTATTTACATTTTTTTTTTGTATGAAGAGCAGTTTTAAATTGTAAATATTTTTCATATCAACCTTAAAAGTCCTTATCATATCGACGATAACGTTAAAGACTTCATCTATTTCTAGAAAAAGCTACTTAGCATATTTACTCACAATCACTTTTGCCCCGTCCGTACCCATGATAAGCGTTTTCATTTGTAAGTATTAACCGGCGTACATTTATTTTTTTTTACTGTTTTCCGCCACCATCAATAACAAACATTAGTATTCGCCCATCGGTAAGTGTAGCATAGGCCCTTGGAACGCTATCCAGGTTACATTATCACCATGTAAGATGTAGGTGCTTCCCCGTTCCGTGAACTCTGATTGACCCCGGATTGGACTGTCTTCATGTTGGGCGTGGCCAAAATTTTCTTTTGATTTGTCGTGTTTACTGCCGATAGCAACTAAAAAAAAAATAATTTGTTATCAGTGGTGCTTTGTGGAACGTTCTCGATTGTATTAGAAAAGTAAAGGCGTTTCTGGACGCGTGGGTAGACCCACTATATATTGGTTTCAGAGATTCACGGAGATTGAGATTCAGATAGATACTTTTTAACTTCACGAGACGTGTATTATTCTTTGTGTACTCATATGTGTTTATTCGCATTCATCATTCATTATTATTAAGTGGCACATTGCACTAGTTGTGTACCGGTACAAGATTTTTCAGATACTCTGTATGATGATATGTAATTATATTTCTTTTGTTTTGTAATTGTATTATTACTAAATTAAACCTTATTAATTGTAATTGGTACTGTTTTTGGGTGTCTTATTTTTGTTATTGTATCGTCCTTTGTTGGGCACTGTTTTAACGAGCCATAAATTTAAAATAGGAGATTAATTTCACAATATAGAATGCATTCCGTAACAAATATAAGATAATATTATTTAATTGATCCAAAGAAATGGAATTGTTTTATAATTGCATTATACATTTTCAGCACACAAATAAAACAATTTGAACACAAGACATTTTTTTTTTTTAATTTTAGAAAATTAAAAAAAAAACAACCATTCAGTAAGTTCTGTGAACCATATAAGGGACTTCTTATTTCTCATTAACATTTGTGACTTCAGGTGAGCACTAATGTGTTTAGTCTTACAAAAACAGCTTTCTTCAAATAGTTCAAGTGAAGTTTGTGCTATTTTTCTAGCTTTCTTGATTGGTCGGTTTATGCGTTGTTTAATATCAGACGCTTGTTTCACTGTAGAATAAGTTCACGATTTGTTTGTTAAAGCCGAAATTGTACAGTTTTTTGAGGTAGAGCAGTCTTCGGTTTAATTTCTTGTACATTATTTGGCCGTGCTCAATCCATGTTAGATTATTATTAATGGTGACACCTAAGTACTAATATGCCTCTACTTTCCCTACACTTTGATTTTTTAAAGTTGGGATCTATAATCTGGTGTTTTCCCCTCCTGAAATCAACAACCATTTCCTATGTTTTTGAGACATTCAGCTGGACAAAGTTTTATCGCACCAATTGATAAAATTGATAACCCTTAGGGGTACCTGCGCGGGAGAGATAAAGGTCTATCATGAAATCTGCGTTAGAAAGAGCACAGCTGCGTGGTACCTACCATGTGCAGATTTTAAAAAAAAAACAGAAACAGATCGGAATATGATACCATATTTCCGCTAATGGATATAAGGCATTTGTGGTTCTTGGCAGCCCATGTCGATGGTTCTGATCACGCTATCTATGAGGGGACTGGTCCTAGGCAATCGATTCATCTCGGCTGCCATGTGACCTACTCATAAATTAGAAACCATGTGAAGAAATCCTATTAGAGGGCGTCTGTCGCCGGCCCTGGAGGGAAAAGGGTGTTTTCGGGGACGTTAAAATATATCCATCCCAGCCCGTAGACATTTCAACTGCAGGTGCTATGAGAGCATTACCACCAGCCGACTTGTTGCTGCGTGTCAGCACCACCAGCTGACCAGGTGCTGTGAGAGCAGCACCACCAGCCGACCAGGGGTTCCTTCCTTCATGTCGCCTCCATCGCATAGTCAGTCGAGCGGAAGGGGCTGTCTCAGGGGCGCAGTGCCTCCAACGTACCGCTTTGAGGCCCGACTAGAATCATGCAGGTTGGGTTGTGGGGGGAAGGGAAGACTTAAAGAGCTCTGATTCCGTAGTTCACTGTTATTCTTAAGAGAGTTAGTAGTAGTTGTAACACAGTTTGGAAACCGTCGTTCTCTATGATATATAATGTTAAATTGTTGAAAATATTTTTTTTTATTTCTTCGAAAAACTGCTGACTGAATAATAGTCCATGATATCCATTTAAACAACAAAAAAAAAACTTCATTCCAGCTAATTTATCTTGAACCCAATAACATACAAAAATAATTTTTTGTATTAATTTTTTGTTTCTTATCCAGATCCTAGCTCAAGCGAAAAAGGGAGCAAAAAAGGAAGCGATAAGGAAAGCGTTAAAGAGTGCGACAAAGACAGCGATGAAGAAAACTACATGCGATCAGGTAATACCTTTTTATTCACCTACTATGTTACTAGCTCTCTCCTAAGATGGCAAGTTATGGAAAAGGCTTGAAGAATGCTACACAATTCCTTGTTTAATATGAGTAGATAATAGTAAAATAGAATATGATTTGTTGATTTGTCTATATTATGGGATGAGCTCATGCTATATAGTTGATATAGCGATATATCTTACAGCTCATATCACATTTACTGGCATCTTTATTTTCTTGAATGTCTTGATATAGCATAAAGGTAGTTCATGCACAAACGGACCAGACAAATGGTTGTTGTCCTCCTGATGAGACAGAATTTGACCTAACAATAAATGATTTGTTTCGCACAATTAAATTTAAAAAAATATATATTCTTCATTGTTAAATCAAAATGTTCAAAGAAAATCTATACATTTATTTATGATATGTTGACAAAAATAGAAACAGTGTCACGGCTTTATTAACACTTGTTATTTTTATTCTGAATTTTCAAGACATTGTCGGGGAGTCCAGCGTAGACAGCCCATGTAAGTAAATGGACACAAAAAATTAGCCGAAAGACACTGGTTGACAAGCTTAGTGCACGAGTGTATCTTAACAGGCAAAGTCTCTTGCTAAACTAGATATAGAGACAGTTTGGAAAACTTCTTTCATCTCCATCGTTTGAAAAAAAAATGGCGAAATTGTGTGAAGAGGAAGGCAAATGCGTTGATAAGCCTGCGAGTGTAATTTTAATTTAGATATTAAACGCCAGTTACTATTATTTATTTATTTTACTAAAAATCCAAAAAACAATTTGTTCCTATTTTAATCATACGATTTTGACAAACAATTTAAAAAGAAACTATTTCAAAAATACAATTAAAACCTTCTAAGCAAGATAAAGTTCAATCGTTCAATATTATGTAATATTTTTTTTACCTTAAGACAATGATAATAAAAACAGCGGAACGTAGTCTGATTAAATGATTGACAACAGCAAATATAACTTTTTTTTGTTAGACTGAACACAAATAAATGAAGGCCTATTTAAAGAGTCAGATTTATTCATTTTGGTGATTACTCATGTCTTCAACAACATGATTTGTATTCCTGGCAATGAAATATGTTGCGAACCTCGTTTCATTATCGACCCGAACAAGACCTCGAACCACAAAAACACCACCATCACCACGAGTGGATGAGACTCGTTGACATTGAATGGCAACTCATCCAATACAAGCAACAACATCATCAGCACCACGTTCGGTTGGGACTTGTTAACCTAGGATGGCAGCTCATCAAAGTGAAAGAATACTCTGAATTCAAACCAGCAGATGGAGTCATATTGGCGGTATGACATTGACACAATGAAAATTCCGGCAACTCCTGTGACATTACTTGTGTCGAGCTGTATCATCCACAGATAGTGTTCCTTTGGATTATCCAGATGTGTTTAGAGAGGGGATTTTTCTGTCTAGACAACCCACTTACACTCCTGGCAAAAAACTCACAGGCCTTGTTATTTCGATCTGCAAAGTCCGGACCAAAGTCATAATGTGACGAACCGAAGCCAGAACTTAAATTCTCCAGGGAGCTGCTTGCGTCTCGGGAGTAGTGTGAAAGTTGGCCTAACACTGACATATCTATTAGCCTAAAACTCGCCTTTCTTTTAGCTGAACCCGGCCTAACAATTAGCCGAACATTGCCCTATCTATTAGCGGAACATTGGCCTATCTATTTCCCAAACAACTGCCTATAAATTAGATTTTAATTGTGGTTTAAAAATATACCACTGTATTGTTTTAAAAACAAATATTTAACTAGCTGTCTCTAAAAATTAGCCATACTTTTTCCATATTTTTTTTTCTTGTACAGCTTTTATACCACGCGCACGTGGACGCTACAAAAGAAGTGATAAAGATAAAGATACACAACAAAGTAAGAAAATAGTATCCATCTCATATGTTACTGTCTTCCTTCTCGGGTTTAAAGTTATCTGATTTTTAAGAATGTGACCAGTGGACTAATTTAGTGACTAAATAACAATTAATATATAAAGCGTATTACATGGATGCATTTTTAAAAAAAATCGATTTCCCAAAGTAGTTAGAAGGTTCACGCCATGGCATCTGTCAATGTTTGGCGGTCTGGATATCGCGTACATTTTTGATGTTCAAGAAACGTTATGGACCACCCACTTACCCTGCTCTTATCAAACAAAATCTTATTCAGGCACTATTAATGATCTAGTCAATAAGAGTTCATTTACAATATATGTATGTTTATTATATATTATATATATTTAAATCTTAACGAACGTAAATTTTATTTAGTCTTGACAAACTTTACACAAATAACGAATTTCTTCTTTTATTTTTTGTTCTCTATTCGAACCGTTAGACACCGGCGCAGGTAAGAAAACGTAAAATAAATAAATCACGTAGAAATATTGTCAAATAAAAATAATTCCGTAGAAATGTAATAAAATTAATTCCTATTGAAAATGTGTAAATGACACTGAAACCTGAAACGGTTAGAGAGATTGGGAATATTGATGTAATAGAAATACAGCGGACAGATATACAGCCAATTTGAGAGATTGGGAATATTGATGTAATAGAAATACAGCAGACAGATATACAGCCAATTTGAGAGATTGGGAATATTGATGTAATAGAAATACAGCAGACAGATATACAGCCAATTTGAGAGATTGGGAATATTGATGTAATAGAAATACAGCAGACAGATATACAGCCAATTTGAGAGATTGGGAATATTGATGTAATAGAAATACAGCAGACAGATATACAGCCAATTTGAGAGATTGGGAATATTGATGTAATAGAAATACAGCAGACAGATATACAGCCAATTTGAGAGATTGGGAATATTGATGTAATAGAAATACAGCAGACAGATATACAGCCAATTTGAGAGATTGATACATTCTCGAGATGGATTGTCTCCATCCTGAGTCGAAAAAATTCTAGGCATAGATACAACTATAGAAATAGGCAAAATTTTAGGCATAGAGACAACTGCAGAAATAGAGAAAATTCTAGAGATGGAGACAATCAAGAAATAGAGGAAACTCTTGGCTCGGGGAAAGTGGGTAGAGGGACAGAAAAAGTGGAAAGAGACAGCTGTCATGTATTAGAAAGAGAGAAGTGTTTACACGTATTATGATGTACAAACTTTATTTTTTTTAGGCTTTTTGAGTGCATACATGATACATCGCTTTTTGCTATTTCTGTATTTTAACATTTATATTTTGTATGTATGGTTCATCTGTAAAGTGAAAGTTTAACAAAAAAAATTGCTTTTAATTATTTCTCTCGGATGTCGTAGAGTCCCCACAATAAAACATACATTAGAGTGTTTGTGTTTTTTTTAACATTGGAGATTCAGACCAACGAGGACGGCAGAACCCTAACATCATAAAAATGGTATTTATAATTTAAGATTTGATTCGTTATTTGCATCTTTCAGAGTATAAAAAACTTACTTTTTCAAGAAATTGAGAACCTATATGTTGCGAACAATTTCTGGGTTAAATATTTTAAAGCAAAATTCACTTAAGTTCAATGTAAAAATATTAACAATAATTATTTCTATAGTTTCCAAGGGTTCGTCATCATGTAATCTACTCTTTGTATAGTAAAATGAAAAAAAAACAAAACATGGATGGGCTTCAGTAAAGCTTTCAACATTTAACAATGTTGTACAGGGGAAATGAAAAACACATACTCTTATGTTTAGAAACTAAATTTACATTAACAAAACTCACAAAAAGAAAGAATAGAATGATGCTGCCCGAAATATTTTTGTTTAAACAACTTTTTTATTAACTAAGCGAAACAGACAATAAAAGATGTAACACGTATAAACAATATAGTTGATTCTTCTATTCATTACCTTTACAAATCCTCTGCTGTCTGATCATTGTCTGTCCAAAACGGACGAAATCATTGAGAGCAAATAATAAGAAAAAATAACAACATTAGAATTGCATAATTACTTTAATATCCTATATCTTTGTGTCTTCAGGTGAAAGAGATTGTCAGTGTTATTAGATGGGGGCAGTATTGGTACCAGCTTCATGTTTCAGATTTCCTTGAGCTTTGGCGCTTTGCTTTGCAACAGCACAGGGGTCATGTCAGATACCGGATACATGATCGTATACTATTCAAACGATTTGTCAAAAATAATAAAATTATCCTTTGGAATACAATTTGAGGATTAATGTTGACATTAATTTGTTAATATTTAACTGAAAGACGCATCACAAACACTAAATGCCTTACTAATAAATTTATGAGTTCTCTTTTCGCTTTTTATGTTATTTGTTTTGGTTTTTTTACGTGTTCTTTACTGGGAGAAGACTACTGGCCGATACGTTCATACTGTTTCATTTTGTTTTTCCGTCCACTTGTTCTAGTTTACCCGTACGGGTTGCTAGACCTTATACTATAAAGTGTTTGAAACCAGCTTCCCTTGTGGCATCCTGAACTCTGCCATGTTTACTAAACTATGAAAAATACGTTAATATTTCAAAAGTAGTTTCTCCTGTAGAACTTTAGGTAATGAACACAATTCCTGCTTTAGCGCCTGTTGGACGTATTTTGACGTATTTTGTGGTCATTGTTACTTCATTTTTATAGTCTGTCTTTTGCGTATGTGCATTTACAATTAAATATAATGAATTTTCTTGATATTCCACACTGCTACATTTGTGTAAGTAAATGTAATGCATCTGCTTGATCCCCACACTGCAACTGTGAATGGACTAAATTGTATACTTGTTATTGATCCCCAACACTCTTATAATTGTGTTGGTAAATGTAATGTAAATGTTTTATACCCCATACTGTTACAACCGTGTTAGTCATTGCAATGTATGTGCCTAATCCGCACACTGAAACAATTATGTAACTAAATGGGTTGAGTATGATGTCCTAGTCCACTGGATGGATGCGCGCACTGCATAAGAGATGTACATGGTTAGATAGTGCATTGGCTGGAATGGTGCACTAGGTGGAAAATGCACAGTTTTGGGAAGGCACGATTGGTTTGATGGGATGGTGCACTAGGTGGACGGTGTAAAGGGTTGGGAATACACGCTTGGTGTGATGGGATGGTGCACTGGTCTAAATGGTGCACTAGGTGGAAGGTGTACAGGGTTTGGAAGGAACACTTGGTGTGATTGGATGGTGCAATGGGTGGAAGGTGTAAGGGTTGGGAAGGGTCGCTTGGTGTGATGGGATGGTGCACTGACTGGAATGATACAATCGGTGGAATGTGTACAGACTTGGGAAGGCACGCTTTGTGCAATTGCGTAAAAATTGGTTCGAATTGCTAGCGCCTAGATTCCAATAAATGTTCACTACAGTCGATATCCTTCAATGAGTTCCACTTTGTTAAACCCGTTTATACTGTCAAAACTGAAAGTCAACTACATCAAGGCAGTCAACTACATCAAGGCAGTCAACTACATCAAGGCAGTCAAATGCATCAAGGCTGCCAACTGTATCAAGGCAGTCAACTGCATCAAGGCAGTCAACTACATCAGGGCAGTCAACTGCATCAGGACAGTCAACTACATCACGGCAGTCAACTACATCAGGGCAGTCAACTTCATCAGGGCAGTCAACTACATCAAGGCAGTCAACTACATCAAGGCAGTCAACTGCATCAAGGCAGTCAACTGCATCATGGCAGTCAACTGCATCAGGGCAGTCAACTACATCAGGGCAGTCAACTACATCAGGGCAATCAACTACATCAGGGCAGTCAACTACATCAAGGCATTCAACTGCATCAAGGCAGTAAACTGAATCAAGGCAGTCAATTGCATCAAGGTAGTCAACTGCATTAGGCAGTCAACTACATCAAGGCAGTCAACTACATCAAGGCAGTCAACTACATCAAGGCAGTCAACTACATCAAAACAGTCAACTACATCAGGGCAGTCAACTACATCAGGGCAGTCAACTACATCAAGGCAGTCAACTACATCAGTGCAGTCAACTACATCAGGGCAGTCAACTACATCAAGGCAGTCAACTACATCAAAACAGTCAACTACATCAGGGCAGTCAACTACATCAGGGCTGTCAACTACATCAAGGCAGTCAACTACATCAGTGCAGTCAACTACATCAGGGCAGTCAACTACATCAAGGCAGTCAACTGCATCAAGGCAGTCAACTACATCAAGGCAGTCAACTACATCAAGGCAGTCAACTACATCAAAACAGTGTACTACATCAATGCAGTCAACTACATATACTACGATATGTATTTTTTAGAAATTTCGATTCTAATTTTAAGAGCGTCATTAGTAGAAAGTGTTGAACTTTACCTTTAATATATATATATATATATATATAAATATATATATTCTGCTTCTGAAAGACTACGGTGCTGCAACCAAGTCCTGGCATCTGTGCAACGGTTTGGTAAACGATGCGGCCATCCTTACCGCTCCTAGCGGGTGCCGGGGCAGCCTTGAAACTCTCGATTGATTTCGAGTCCACGGCGGCATTTATGTATCTATTATGTTTATTTGACATAGAGACTCAGAGAGCTACTTTGTGATCTGGGAAATTAAATGTTAATTGTAAAAATATGATAGAAATTGTTTTGTACACTCTGCAGGAAAAGGCATTTAAACGAAACTCTGTTTAGATTGTTCGTTTTTTTGTTTTTTGTTTTTTTCTTTCCAAATCTTTCACCACAAATTATTCTGTCTCAGAGATATTAATTTTATACATATGTTTTTATATAGAATAAAACAATAAATATCGAAGAATTCGATTTAAAAAATAACATTAAAACTTATCCAGAAATTATGTGTGGCGAGATGCCACCTAATAGGAATACTGTGACACACGTTATGAATGTCCTTATGATAGCTGATGGGGAAAACACTTTGCCTAACACGTACACACCCCTGGATTTGCAAGCATCACAACGATGTGTGCTGGGGAGCGCTAAGGATGGCCTCATCGTTTCCCAAACCGTTGCACATATGCCAGTCCTGGGTTGCAACAAACGAAGTCTATCAGAATCAGAATCAGAACCTTAAGGCTGAGTATATATCTGTTGCAACAACAGACCAAACAATCGTAATGAACACTGTGTAACAGATCAAACGATTGTAATGAACACTGGGTAACATATCAGACAAAAGTAATAACACCGCTCACTTTGCTAACATTCTAGTTTACCAAATTGCTTTACTTTACTTTAAAAGACTAATAATGTTAGCCACGTAAAATTGCTACAACGTTTAAGTTAGATCACCCAGCAGTGCACACCAAAGACGTTTAAGTTTATTTGGTGTAAGGCAGTGCGGAAGTCAGACTTATATTATATAAACTTATTACATTAAAAAGTAAAAAGACAATTTTTTTTCAAAAATTTAATAAGGTTGGTGTTAATGTAAACTAATTCCTATCAATCTGTTTTATTGTTTTTTTTGTTGTTTTTTTTAAAGTAGTTTATACAATGTCAAAGAAAAAATTCATCAATAGCTGATAAAAAATATTTTATTTAAATTTTCTCTAAGATTTCCAAGTGATCATTTGTGTGATGCTGTTGTCAATACTTTTACTTTTTAAAAAATAACAGCAGTTTAAGTTTTACTTTTAATTTATTTATGGGATTAATGAAAAAAAATGAGTGTAAATAAAACGATATATTAATCTTTCATAATGGTAATACAGAATACATAAGTCAAATTTCGGCAAATGAAAAGAATAAGTATGGGCACGTAATTTTCTTTAATTTCATGTAAGATACATATAAATGTTACATAAATGTAATTTATTTTTAGGTATGGTTTGATGTTTTTCTTGTTTTTTTAAGCTTTTTTTGTTGTTGTTTTTTTTTAGTACTGATAAAAGAAATTGAAAAAAAAACTCTCACATTTCCATTATGCATCTATGTTGTTTAAAATTAGTCTATATTGTTTTATTTACATACGTAGTTTATGTCTCATTAATCTAAGTGAAAGCTTTATCGTAGTCAAACATATTTATAGTTGGTTAATTAATTATAGGAAGAGTTTTTGTTTAAAAATCACTGCACAAGTCTAACGCTATGTATCGCATGAATGTTAAATACATTTCTTATAAAAAATGATCAAAAGATTGGGATAATTGATTTAACAAAATACAACTATTTCAACGTCTTTCCCCGAATCTTCAGACTTTATAACACATACAACTATCATACTGTGTCTGTAAGCAATCACTAAATCTATTACACTCAAATTATTGTCAACTTTTTGACCATCGGCGTCTTCTGTAATCAAAATGTCTGGGTGTATTGTTTCATGACCAGCTCTGATTCATATTCGTAACACCAACCACCTCACCAAGCAAAGATCTTGCTGTAGCCAGCTAGTCAAACACCATCCAAGCAACCAATGAAAGACCTTGTGAGAACTAACGAGTCGAACATCATCCAGCCGATCTGAGGTACCGATAGGTAAATAATATTTTAAGTATAACTCAATTAAACATAAGCTGATGTGTCGCTCGACTTTCGTTTCAAAATTTAGTTCAGCTCAGGTTGCCATATACATAAAGTATGTCAATCTGTTTGGAAATGGGAAAATGGCGACTAAGGTAAACAATAAAAAAAAAATCAAGATTGCATTTCTACAAAACACAGCAAAAAATAACAACAAAAAGATCATTAAATTCTTGCTTGTAACGCAAAAAAAATTTTTGTTTTGTTTTTATAAATCAGTTTAAAAAATTAAAAAGCAGTTTGGTAGACTTAGATAATTGCATAACATATTGATTAATACAATTATCACAAAATCGGTTAAAATAGCTTCAATGGCTTCGCACTGAAGATAAGTTAAATTCACTTGTTCATAATTTTAATATTTTATAACAGTTTTGGATTTTTATTATTTTTGTTGTTGTTTGCTTTTTAATAGAGAAGTGGCAGGGGCGTTAAAGATTATTTTAAATGATAAAATTGTGTTTTTACGGTGAGATACAGCAATTAAATAGAACATTTGGACTTCGTAAGCATCAACCAATACATAATCACATCTACCAACTTGTAAACAAATGCTGGATTCAAGCAAACACCAAAGACAATGTGTCTACAGTGAATAGCGATTATGTAAAGAGGAGATCTCTGGTCGAACAACAAAGCACAGACTCGGTTCAGTGTGCCAAAGTACACCCTAGAGACTTACACTCATTCTGACTACACGATGATTCTCAGAACGAAATGCTACAGACAAATTAAAACAAATTGCACAAACTAAAACAATAGCTTTCAAGCCTGAAAATAATGTTTGCAATATGTGTTGTTGTTGTAAATCTTATTTATTTGGATAATTTAAATCACCTTATCTTATCGTATGTGAAGTCATATCACTGATTTTAATGTTTTTTAAAAATATAGTTGACATATTATTGCTCCCTTCAATATAATAGTCAAACATATTTTACAGATCTCTTGAGATTGAGGTCTAATAATTGTATGCTTGTGATTTCTACACACAATGTCAGGCTGTAAATTTCTACTCATTGTGTCATTGTTAACAAGTAAGTTTCTTTTCAATTATATAAGTCAACAAGTATTTAAAAGTTAACATATGTACATTTCCGTACGCGTCTGAAAAGTATCGGTGATTGAGTAAAAATTAATAATTTTACTGAAATATTAGATTTACCTGAACCTGTTTATTAACACTTGGCCATGTTTGATTTTCTCTTTGAGACAAGAGTCGATGAATTCAACGCAACCTTAGATGATTTTTAAACATTCATTAAATAAAAGTTCTCAAACTGTTCGCCACGGCAGCCAGGGGCTAACAAGTCCATTCCATTCTTTTATTTATCAACAATCGCATACTACCATAATAAATAAGAATTTCCACCATTTATCGATAGAGATTCGACCAAAGATGAAAAGAATCCGCCATATGCAGCCATAGCCTTATAATACCATAGAAGAATAGAATTACACCATTTATGAAAAGCCGTATACTATTGAAAATTAAAAAAAGAATTCCCAACATTTATTTATAGCCGTGCATGAACAAAGCTGAATACCAGTTATTTTAACCAAACATCTAACCAAAGTCAAAAGAAACGGCACTGATATGTTTGTCCATTTACTACCCAAAAACGATATCTATACACATTCATTCCTAATACTTCCAACATCAGTTTTCTTAACAGATGTTTGCACTGGTTCGAAGACGTACATTATAAATAAATTTTGATGTTTCCTATTCTGAAACATTTCAAAGGTCACAGGTCGGCAAGTCAGGAAAATCCGAAAATAAATATCTCTTTAACGAGCCACGACATAACCTACAGCGTGTTTAGTTGTCCCAGCGTGCTGGGCATGATTCAAGGCAAGGACCACCTGATGTTGTCTGGGAACCTCACTATCAGTGGATTTGATTCTGCCTTTAAAGCAACTTTCGGATTGTTAGTGGAACAAGACATACATAATGTAAGTTTTACAATGTTGAGATCAGAACTTTTAGATTTCAGGCGTTTAGGGTTTTTTTTAATTTTTATACCAGAAACTCAGAACAGGCGTTCCTAGAATGTTGATTATTTAACACTCTTAGACATCCTTGGACAATTCTGTTTAGATCTGACCTAGTGGATTTTTTTGGTATAAACACAAGTGTACAGTTTAAAAAAAAATGTTCAAGTTAAAAGTAATAAAACTATTCGCCTCAGTTGTTAACGATTTTTATAAAATATTTATTTCAATTTTGGTTCCAATTAGTATTCATAGATTCAACATGGCTTTGTATCCAGCATTCGCAGTGATGGCTGCCAGGAAGTGACGTCACTTAATGTATACACTATGCGCTTTGGCGATGTGTCCGTTATAGACTCTAAATAAATGTTTATTTTTATCTAGAAATTAGTTTCATTCAAACTGTAATTTTTTTTTTCATCAATATATTTCAACTCTAAAAGAGTTGATGTCTCTCATGTATTGTATTCTCTATTTTCCCAGCGCCTTGCTACGCAAATACAAAGCTCAAGCTGCAAGCACATTTCTAAAGTGAAGATGGACACCTGCGCCTGCATGTATCGGGACAATATAGAATTACGTTTTAGGTGCAACCTGACGGCTTCCTGTAAAATGACTGAGCGTCTGTATTTTTACATGAACTTCAGCAACACTTATTATTACACCAAATCAATAGCGATCTTAAAAACACACGGTAAGCACAGGTATACAATTAAACGGTATGCAAACGCGATTTTGTATCGAACACTTCAATATCTAGACAGCCCAAAACAATCGCTCGCATTTTAAAATAATACTTCATTGATTGTTCAAATATGCATCGATACCATTGTGAAAGTGATTTAGTATCGACATTAACGTACAGGGTGCCACAGATGTCCAGGTAAAACCAGGTCGGCCAATGCCTCAAATGATGATCAAAGCCTGGATAAGAAAACACATTTAATGGAAAATGGCTCAACGGCTGGTAGTCGGGTTGAACAGCTCGAAAACGCTACCGTAAAATGAAGCGTCCGAGTAAAGCGATCGGTGGTTGAAAATGGCACGGAGCCCAAAGAGCCCCATTTCACAGACGCGGGCAGTATATTACACGGAACGTAGCACCCCCCATTTAGGGATACCAACTGGCTATTCTGCGGCTTCGCATATGAAAAAGAAATAAATGTACTCACAAAAGGGCCCCCAGCGGGAATGTGAATAAAAAGGGTCCACTCCTGAAATCTGCGTCGATCGAAAGGTTTCTAACGAAGCCCATGTGATGATGTTTGCGTATGACACACTAGACTGGGTCAGGACAGTTGAGCGTCGACCCCATCAGATTAACTTATTTATAGAGTGAACACAGCTATATCATTATCACAGTTCCTCTATCAAAATTGCCATTCATGTCCCTGATGAACACATCTACACCGTGACGTGTATTTTATTTTAACATTGATTTGGTATCGATCTTTTGGGGAATTCTTTGATGTTAACATTCATTTTTGTAATTCATAAATTAGTTACTGTTAAGTTTCGGGCATTGGCATTTTTTTATTTAAAGGAAAATTTTGAAAACACTTCCTTACAATCATCGATATAGATGTAGCAAAGGAACTTTTTAAATCTTCTCTACTTTCCCTATAAAGCCATTGATCAAAATTTTATTGAGAAAAAAAACTAAGTGGAAATGATAAATAACGAACGGAGTAGAGAGTAGCATTCAATTATGGTTTTGTTGTTTTCATTCTATGATTGAAGTAACATTTCTCTCCCCATTCCAATGTACCGTGTGTCAATCAGCCCGATGTGAGTCTCCACCAGGTAAGACCACATTTATGTTGGGCTCACGTTTCACCTACACCTTTTCAAAACCTTGTTACACACACACATCTACACGATAATTTTAGCTTAACTCTTGGTTGTTTGGCTTTTATTTTTTTTCCTTCAACTTAAAAAATCGATTTACATCACTGAATTTTTTTTCATTCTAGTCTCTAACTCCAAACAACATACTCAAAATTAATAGTCATAATCACTATCAATATTCAAACTGTCATCATTCAAACTGTCATCATTTCAACTGTCATCATTTCAACTGTCATCATTCAAACTGTCATCATTCAAACTGTCATCATTCAAACTGTCATCATTCAAACTGTCATCATTCAAACTGTCATCATTCAAACTGTCATCATTCAAACTGTCATCATTCAAACTGTCATCATTCAAACTGTCATCATTCAAACTGTCATCATTCAAACTGTCATCATTCAAACTGTCATCATTCAAACTGTCATCATTCAAACTGTCATCATTCAAACTGTCGTCATTCAAACTGTCATCATTCAAACTGTCATCATTCAAACTGTCATCATTCAAACTGTCATCATTCAAACTGTCATCATTTCAACTGTCATCATTCAAACTGTCGTCATTTAAACTGTCATCATTCAAACTGTCATCATTTCAACTGTCATCATATTAAACTGTCATCATTTCAACTGTCATCATTCAAACTGTCATCATTTCAACTGTCATCATTCAAACTGTCATCATTCAAACTATCGCTATTTTAACCGTCACAATATAAACAATCACAATTTTAACTGCCACCATTACAGATGTCGCCATTTAAACTGTGATTATTCCAAATCATGATTTTGTCCAGTGATTCTCACTACGTCCCAGAGGGGGCGCTGAAGTCTTGGGAGATTTTTGGTGGCACTAGAAGCTGGCGTTTGGGAATTGTATCCGGAAAAAGCTTCAATAAATTATCTTTTTGTTAAATGCTGAATGATTTTATTGTGGGCACCAAACTGTATTCGTTGATGAACTGGCTGAGATCATTACTATCATTAAACCAATCACAACCGAAAGAGACAACATCGGCCAGTAACAATTGACACTTGGACATAGCTAGACCTTGTGAGCTCACAAAAATCCTGTATAAAAAAAAATTAAAAAAAGTCGTTGCAGACTGTTATAGAATGATACATCCATTCCAAGATTAAGGCACTTGGTAGAATTTATGTTTGGAGGCATTTAGCTAAATTATGAGAGATCCCATTACATATTGACATAGTAAAATAAGCCTCTGCTAATAGAGATTACATTACATATGGAAATAGTCAATTAACCCCCTTCTATTTTAAATAACATTACAAAGGAGATAGTAAAAAAAGCGCCTGCCATGAGATGTGACGTGACGTACGTTGTCTAGGGGTCGGTCCCCTCTGTACTAGCCACAGAACAATTTTTCAAGGGTCTAGAACCCCTTTATTTCCAGCTCCTACAGAGCTGATTCTTGCTCCAAGTATCAACAGACAATTCAGAGATTCAGGTTTTCTTATTTATTGGCTATGTGTGTCTAACAATGGAAAATTCATTAGAAATAAGCTCTGGTGTTCAGAACAAAAGAAACTCCACATACTATACTAAATAGTTAAAGTCACACAAGTCCTCTTCCATCAGTAGAAAAACTCACTGCCTTCACAAGACAAAAATCATACACCATATCCACAGCACTCGCCACTGTTCAGTCCTTAAAAACTCATCTCCCCTTAACTCCTCTCATCACGTGGTTCCTCCCGACACAGCACACCGATCATACACTCCTATCCTCACGTGGTTCCTCCCGACACAGCACACCGGTCATACCTTGACCGAGAAAAATAAAAACCCGTGGGGCACACGGGGAAAAGAAACTCACCCAAATTAACATTATAAAAGTTGACACAGAAAAACTCACGAGATCTGACCGTGACATGAGACATTACATTACATATGGGCATATTGAATTAAGGCCCTTCTATGAGAGATTGCATAACATATGGACATAGTAAATTAAGCCCCTGCTATGTGAGATTAAATTACATAGGGACATAGTAAATTAAGCCCCTGCTATGAGAGAGGGCATTATGTATGGAAATATAATATAATCACCTGCTATGAGAGATTACATTACATATTGGCATAGTAAATTAAGCCCCTGCAAAGAGAAATTACATTACAAATTAAGCCCATGCTTTGAGAGATTACAGTACATATGGATATAGTAAATAATGCCCCTTGCTATGAGAGATTACATTACATATTGACATAGAAAATAAAGCCCCTGCTACGAGAGATCACATTACCTATTGACATATTAAATTAAGCCCCTGCCATGAGAGATCACATTACCTATTGACATAGTAAATTAAGCTCTGCTATGAGAGATCACATTACCTATTGACATAGTAATTTAAGCCCTTCTATAAGAGATCACTTTACCTATTGACAAAGTACCTTAAGCCCCGGCTAAGATGGATAACATTACCTATTAGCATAGTAAATTGAGCCCCTTCCATGAGAGATCACATTACCTATTGACATAGTAAATAAAGCCATTGCTATTAGAATAAATATTGATAGTGTCATAATGCCATTACTCTTTTTCATAAAATATGTGTCTTAATAAAGAAATGACGCGTGAATAAGTTAGATATTAATCAATTATCTTAGCAAAACGCATTATTAAATCATCACCTGCTTATTGATTCTTTTAAATAAAAAAAATAAAAAACTTATTTTTATTTTATTTTTTTAATTAAATATCTAAATATAAGTTACACTTGTAAATCTTTTTTGTAAAAAAAAACAATAATTAAATACGTAATGGTGCGAATTACCTACGAATGTTTAATATGGGGTAAGACGCGAACAGGAGGAGGAGGGGTGTATGTCTGGGATCCAGATGTGTTTATGGTCACAAGGTGGCATGGCCAGATAAAGTTTCAGAACCAATAAATGTATACGTCATCATTTAATCTGTCATAATTATATAAGTCAGGATTCACACTGTCACAATTCAAACTGCCACCCCTCACAACGTCACCATTAAAACAGTCCCATTCCAAACTGCCTCCCCTTACAATGTCACTATTAAAACAATCCCATTCCAAACTGCCTCCGCTCACAATGTCACTATTAAAACAATCCCATTCCAAACTGCCTCCGCTCACAATGTCACTATTAAAACAATCCCATTCCAAACTGCGTCCGCTCTCATTGTCAACATTAAAACAGTCCCATTCCAAACTGCCTCCGCACACAATGACACCATTAAAACAGTCCCATTCCAAACTGCCTCCCCTCACAATGTCAACATTAAAACAGTCCAATTCCAAACAGCCTCCGCTCACAATGTCAACATTAAAACAGTCCCATTCCAAACTGCCTCCGCACACAACGTCACCATTAAAACAGTCCCATTCCAAACTGCCTCCGCACACAACGTCACCATTAAAACAGTCCCATTCCAAACTGCCTCCCCTCACAATGTCACCATTAAAACAGTCCCTTTTCAAACTGCCTCCCCTCACAATGTCACTATTAAAACAATCCCATTCCAAACTGCCTCCCCTCACAATGTCACTATTAAAACAGTCCCATTTCAAACTGCCTCCCCTCACAATGTCACTATTAAAACAATCCCATTTCAAACTGCCTCCCCTCACAATGTCACTATTAAAACAGTCCCATTCCAAACTGCCTTCCTTCACAATGTAACTATTAAAACAATCCCCTTTCAAACTGCCTCCCCTCACAATGTCACCATTAAAACAATCCCATTTCAAACTGCCTCCCCTCACAATGTCACTATTAAAACAATCCCATTTCAAACTGCCTCCCCTCACAATGTCGCCATTAAAACAGTCCTATTTCAAACTGCCTCCCCTAACAATGTCACTATTAAAACAATCCCCTTTCAAACTGCCTCCCCTCACAATGTCAGCATTAAAACAATCCCATTTTAAACTGCCTCCCCTCACAATGTCAGCATTAAAACAATCCCATTTTAAACTGCCTCCCCTCACAATGTCACTATTAAAACAATCCCATTTCAAACTGCCTCCCCTCACAATGTCACCATTAAAACAATCCCATTTCAAACCGCCTCCCCTCACAATGTCACTATTAAAACAATCCCATTTCAAACAGCCTCCCCTCACAATGTCACCATTAAAACAATCCCATTTCAAACTGCCTCCCCTCAAAATGTCACCATTAAAATATTTCCATTTCAAACTGCCTCCCCTCACAATGTCACCATTAAAACAATCCCATTTCAAACTGCCTCCCTTCACAATGTCACCATTAAAACAATCCCATTTCAAACTGCCTCCCCTCACAATGTCACCATTAAAACAATCCCATTTCAAACTGCCTCCCCTCACAATGTCACCATTAAAACAATCCCATTTCAAACTACCTCCCTTCACAATGTCAGCATTAAAACAGTCCTATTTCAAACTGCCTCCCCTCACAATGTCACCATTAAAACACTCCCCTTTCAAATTGACACGATTTAAATTTTCACCATTCAATCTATTTCTATTCGAATTATTCAGTTTTAAATTGGGCATTCTGGGGAGAAACTAAATGAGAATATAACGATTAACCTGGCTAACTGAAATTCTTCTATGATCGAGGCTATGGTACTTCCATAATACTTTATTTTTGTTTTAGGGTTTATAAATTACCTTATGCTTAGAGTGAAGCCAGTAGATCTACAAAATACTATAAGCCTTCACGGACTACACAATACCTTATGGCTAGAAGTAGAAGGATCCCAGTAGATCTACGAAATAATATATTGTTTTTATGGACTATGTAATACTTCATGCATATAAGGAAGCCATTAGGTCTACGAAATACTATATTCTTTCACGGACTATACAATATCTTATGGCTAGAAGAAAGCCATTAGGTCTACGAAATAATATATTCTTTCACGGACTATGCAATACCTATGCCTAGAAGGAAGTCAGGTTGCCTACGCAATTCTTTTTTCATTCAGCTTATGTCAAGCGGGAAGTCAGGCGATAAACACAATATTAAATTCCTTCAGATCTCTAAAATACTTTACGCCTAGACAGTGGCGTAGCTAGGGTTGGTGTCATCCGGTGCGGTAAACTCATGGTGTCACCCCCCCCCCAAACTTCTATAATAATTTTTTCTTGTTAAAATAAGTCCATAGTATAAAAATAACAAGAGCAAAACACATAAAACGAAGTTCATGAGGTCAAGGAATTTAAAAACTGTAACAACGTTGAGTTATTTTTACATTACACTTAATGCATTTAAAAACGTTCCTTTCCTGGTCTTCAAAGCTGCAAACCTGCCAATCATTTGATCAAAATAAATTTCCTTCAATGTATCACTTTCAATTGATAGCAGAGCCACATCAGAAAGCCTTGACTGTCCCATTGTGGATCATAAATATTTCTTGATAAGCCTTAGTTTTGAAAAGCTCCGCTCACATGAAGCCAAAGACTCACATATCGTAAGAAAAAAATTAAAAACTTAGCAAGAGTATTGGAAGAGATTCTAGGAAGTCCCAATTAACTATGAATATCAAAAGATTAATTACTGACAAGTCCATGACTTTGTTAAATTCAATAACAGTTGCCTTTAGATGTCTTTTAAGCCATGGTATTTCTTTTGAAATTTAATCTTCTGATAACTCATCATTGAAAAAAGTTACTTTTGGAACGTACACCAATAACTCTTCTTCACTTGCTGATACTAGACTCTTGTGTCGAGCAGCTCCAAACATATCTGCTACTTTCATGATCCCTGATGATCTGATCTGTAGTTCCGAATGAAAGCGTTCAATACACTCCAGCATCTCCCTGCTGTTTTCTTCTCGAAGAAAGAGTCCTGCATCTATTAATTTTTCTTTTGCCTTTCCCTTCTTAAACCTTAATCTTCTCACTACCGAAACTCCATTGTGGTCTGATTTTAAAAGTTTCTTTTCAATAGCATATTCCACCAAGGACCTCAAGCAGATGAGACCAAATAGTAAAGTTAGCAGATAAACGTAAAATCACAAACATAAGAATTAAAAGATTGCATTTCAAATCGAAGACAGCATGCAAAAGACTTTGTTCTGTACCTCTTGCATCCAAATTTTGAGAGGATTATACAAAGCTTCAATAGCCGCCACACATTCATCAAACTCATCTTTCACTTTCTCTGTCTTAACAGCAGCATGATAAGTACTCCAATGCTTTGTTGATAGTCTTTTCACTGAAATTCCAGTGTGCTCAAATAGAAAATTTCATTGATGAGTGGATGCAGCAAAGAAGGAACATATTCTTTCAAGAGTACTGAAAAATGTCATACGTGAACCTTTCCGCAAAAGAGCGTTGACCACACAAGTTAAGCATATGTTACACGCATTCATTAAAATAGCGTTCTTATTATTTCTTTTCAGAGTAACCTGAACTCCTACGTGGATTCCAGACATTGTGGCAGCATTATCGTAACCTTGAGCAATCAACATCATTATGTCTAGCCCATCACGTTTCAGATTTGCAAGAATTTTAGAACTGAAGTCATCAGCTTTTGTCCCCCTTAAAATGAAAAATCCAAGAAACACTTCTCTCACTTCAACTTTCTCTTTGAGAATGTTCACATATCTGATCACTTCAGATATCTGGTCAATGTGTGATGTATCAGGTGTACTTTTGAACATAATTCCAAAATACCTCGCAGCCTTTATATCCATGATAAGAATATCCTTCATATGATTTTCAAGGACATTTATAAATTCATGTTGGGTTTCTGGTGAAAGGTAAGATGCTGATGCTTTTTCTGTAGATGTGTTCCTCTTTAGTCTCATATTTGGTGCTCTTTTAGCACTGGATCATATTTAGATAGCGTATCAACCATTTCAATAAATTTTTAGTGAAGATTCGTCTCCGTTCTGGCCACGAAATGCCAGATTTTGCTTTGCAAGATATACTATGATATACAGCAACCTGTGAAAGATATCCCTCCACATTTTCTTTTCACTGTCCATCACAGCAATACTTTCGGCATCAATTGTTTTGTGTATCCTAAGTCCTGCTGCTAATGCTTTCCACTTTTCAAGGCAACATAGGCGCTCTTCCGATGCTTCATGATTTTGTAATTTTGGGCTCAGTCTTCACCACTTATCAAAGCCAGTAACAAATTATTTGGATGTTGTTTCCGTAACATTAACAGAAAACAATCTGCAGCACAAACAATTCAATTTATGACTGAAGAGTGAAAAACAAAACATCCAAGACCGCAGTATTTTCTCGCCATTTTGCATCATCCCGTAGATCCACAGTTTTGTTAGCCGGCGTACACCTCCTTTAGATTTCGCATTTTGCCATGTCACTACGCTGAATGGCCCGTCCTTGTTCTTAAACGAGGTACTCCATATTTTAATAATTTCAGACCGAAAATAATCTGAAATTGGTACATTCCAAAGAGAAGAATCTGATAAAATGTGTCGGGTTTTGTCATTAACCATCATACTTACATTATCTTGGTTTGAATCAACATTATCAGCAGACTTTTCTATTTCCAAACCATCCATGTCTTTTACTTGTGTTTTCACGTTAATCTCTTCAATTTTTCTCCACTATTTGCTGGAAAGAATGCATGCTGATGGTCTCGGGAGAATCACCATCACTGGTAGGCTGAGAAAAGTCTCTTGATGAATCCTGACCCTAGTGGTCATCATTTGCTTTCTTGATATTGAAGCATGTATTTTGGTAGTGATTTTAGTGAGTCGCGTAATTTCTTTTTTGCTCTTCACTGCTGACAGCCACTTGGCCATTTAGATTTGTGCAAGCCGTGTGGCATGCTATAATAATAATGAAAAATAAAAATGCTTTAATTTTGTCATTTTCAAGACAACAAACAAAATAATTACTGACGACTGTTCAAAAACAACAGTCAGATCATTGTCCAAAATACAAAACAGAAAAGTAGCAGGTAAAACCCGGCAGTCGAAATATGACAATCGTGCTCAAATGGCAAGGGGCGATACTAGTGACGAATCGGGGAAAAATATTAATTTTTATTAATTTTTTAGTATTTCTTAGTTTCGATATATTATGTTATATATGTCTTCAAAAAAAGTTTCGTTATTTAAATTTAAATAAATAAGAACTAATCATTAAAAGTTTGAAAATTGTGTAAAGTAATATAATTTTTTACCCTTTAAAGTGGGTAAAACTTGATTTATAATGTTTTTAATTTTTACCAAGTCGTATACTTATAATCGCCCTACAACACCGTATTTGGTAACAATGGAAAGCCCTATTTCTCAGAATCTATATACATATAGCCTCCTGTCATTTACTGTAGTTACCGAACACTTCAATTGGCGGGGAATAATAACTGTTTGTTCTGACCTAAATATAGGATCATCTCATTTCTGACGCATCAACCTTGAACTTTTAATAAAGGACGCATTTGGATTGGTTACATTTGTGAAAAATATATGTGTGATTGATTATTATTGTATGAATCTCGGTTTCTTGCGAGCAATGTGTGTCCTGTAAATATGCAATTTTTCAATGGGGTGTCACCCCTAAAATGGTGTCACCCGGTGCGGTCCGCACCCCCCGCACCTGCCTCGCTACGCCACTGCGCCTAGTGGAAAGCAAGGTGGTCTACACAATATTTTTATTCCCCAAGGGTCTCTAAAATAATGTATGCCCAGAGGGAAACTGGGTCTAATTACTATTTTAAGCTGTAGGCACAATACCTTATCCCTGTATGGGAAGGTAGAGTTCAGACACAATTTAATATCCCTTCAGGGGAATCTTGTAGGTTGAAAACAAAAACGTATTTCTACAGGGGAGGCTCAGAGATAATGCAATACCTTATTGCTTGCAGGCGATGTTTGAATCCACGCATTTATTTTAGCCCTATTTATTGAATCCATGTCTGGCTAGATTTAAAAGAAACTAGGTGATCTGCGTCAATTACATTATGTAATGCATTCGATTATTTCCGTTTGACCACGTCTTTGATACTTGATATTAAATCTAATACTACATATATTGTGTCTCTTTCAAACGCACTTACGTTAAGATTAAAGACCAAAATCCTCCAAATCCTAAATTTGCAATTTTATGTTATCCTTGAAACCTAATTTGCTTAGAACATTTGGACTCTACACCGATATTTCTTCGATACAACTACAGGTCCATTTTCTGAATGTTTTAATGGCAAAGAAAAACGCACCATCACAAAGCCTTTCAACCGTTCACAAGCCAGATACTCGTGCAGGACTGGACTACTCCACGGTGTTGATCGCTTTAACATGAATGGTCGGATTAACTTAAATCACATACCCCTCAATGCCGTCATCGAAGTTCAGTTTTGCGTGGTGCCTAGGAACGACAACACATCTATTACTGTGAGAAACTATGTTGTCTTGTACCAGCATTATTACTGTAAACCCTCTGCTGTGTTGTAACAGCTTAATTATTCAAAGAACAAATGCATTTTTGAAAAAGTTTCCTTTAGCTATTACCGTAAATTGAAATTCAGTCCTGAACTAATAGTGGGATGAAATACTAAACGCTGAAATTTAAGTTGAGCATAAAATAGCGTTGTGGCCTTGCTCCATTTAAGACTAGGTCAATCTAAGCGAGGTTATGGTTCGGAAGTTGATCATTAACATAAGACCAGCCGCGTAACTAGGCTAGTTTCACTTGCCAAACCAAAAACTCTGAAATTTGAAGAGAAAGACGCCCTTTAAATAGTATTTAAATAGTATTTTAGGGCTGCCTCTCCTCCCTCCGTAGTGCTAACGTTGTCCTCGAAGGTGAGCTGCGCGAAGTCAAATGGCAATATGGGATCTCATGTAGAGCTTTGGCAACACTCTGTGTGTTACGAAAAACAGGTGCCTGAACTCTACACTTTCTCAGATTAAACGAGACATTTCAAGACAGAATTTGCCAGTGAATGTTTTGTTCATGAATCGATCTGAGGAGGGGGCTCAACGATAGCAGGTTTGATCTTTTAGGGCAAGTCCAAGGTCACACGCTACCTGTTAATGACCTTAAACATGTTTGGTTAACCCTTAAAATACATCACGAGACTTGATATGATAGCTGCTAAAAAAAATAATTCTTAATTCATAATTAATAAACGCAAGGGAGTGTTGCCGCTCTCAAATTAAACTATTGGACATGTTTTATGTTTAACGCATATACATCTATATTCAAACTTCAATATCGCTTTCTCATTACAATGGTCAAATCAAGTATCTGGGAACACAAGTCCAATTCCGGCATAGAAAATGTCTACCACTTGACCGTAGCGTCGTGAACTCGTGTGGGTGTCTTGGCCACGAGGTCGACGGATTCAGTGTAGTGTGTACATTTTTGGCGTCAGTCGAACATAGTCAGAAGTTCGGCTTCTTTCGGACGTTCATTGAAAAGCCATACTACTACTATACGGGTGATTATGTCAGGATGCCTTTAGTATTGGGTAAGGCAACGAGTTGGTGTTGTTTTTCTTTCTCTTGGTTTAATACAAAAAAATAATTCCCACGGTATTCAGAGGAAAGCGACAGGAAAAAATTTAAGAAATTATTTACGAAACTTTTAGCACAAGCAGACATCTTTTCTTTATGAAGTGATTCTGTTAGGTTTGCTTTAATGAACAAAATCACTGAACAAATTGGAACTTATTACTTTATAATGTTATATGCAGGTTAACAAATTCGAATATATGAGATTCTGCGTTCAAGCCGTGCAAATAAAAAACTAGAAATACTTAAACAAGATAAGTTTTGGCTTGAAAATAAAAGAAACAAATACAAAAAAGTTTCGGCTACACGCCTTCTTCAACAGGAAGAAAAAAAAAACAAGAAACATCTTGTTGCACTATTTATTTTACTTGTAAAATTCTAAAACCGATATAGTCAAAGTTTGATGATGAACTGCATAAGGAGAACTCAGTCTCTGTTTCAAATGACCAGCCGATGAAATAGTTGACGAATTCATAGTCTTTTCTTTTGAATAGTTGATACCTTTGTTTGTTAGTATTGGGTAAGTCTAAGGTGTCTAGAAGAATGTGACAGGAATAGAAATCACACCACAGATAGAAACTTGTATGTCTAAGATTTTTTTATGCAGGGTATCGAATTCTAAAATGTGGAGGTCTGCGTTTCAACGATGCAAAATAAAAAATAATAACGCCTTCTTCAGCAGCTAGTGAAAACAAGAAGCTACAAATAGTTTAAATGTGAAACGTATTTTTTCGAAGAATCTGATCAAAATGTAGTTGTTAAAGTATCTGTAAAGAAAAGGAATCACTGTATCAAAACGAAAGGAAAGTTGTTGAAACAAAACGCTCGACCCACATAACTCTGTGTTGGGTACTATCAAGGAGAAATAATTAACTTGACTGTAATGTAAGTTTAATATCTTAAACAACGAACATGTCAATAGAAAGGAAGACCACTCTTGGGCAGTTAACTAGAGAGTATTTGATTGTTTCGTTTATGGTGATAAGGCGCCAAAAATGTGCCTCTGTATGTTTTATTCTTTATCCTCGGTGGTGTATAGTGCAAGTACTTATAAGCGCGATGAAGACATATGATGTGTCTCCGTCTTCCCCTCTGTTGAAATGTGGCGACATCTGTGAAGGTTTGCTTTGTTCAATACCACAAAGATGTTCACATACCTTTCCAGCTAGTCTCCCCCTCCCCCCCCCACTCCATCCCATTCGACAGGAGTGAAACAAATTTACTTCCGTTACCGACAGATACCGTGCGATCTACTTTGTCGTCAGAAAATTTCAAAAAAACATATTTTAGTTTAATTTGTTTGTCATGTGCTTCATAAGTTGTTTAGCCGAAATGTCCATGCCATTGTTCCGTCCTTTTTTTTTTTTCCAAACCCTAAGCAAATCTTGTTCCGTCATTCGTTTGCTTTTACAATGGAATTAGATCATTCTAAATGTGTTTTGTTCAAACGGTTCGTGAGAATCAGTCTTAGAAGAACGCACTCTTATTTCAAATCATTACCCCATATCTTAACAGAAATTTAAGCTTATTTAATATTTTGAATTTTCATAATCTTCTCTGATGAATGGTTTATAGCTTTTAATTCTAAATGTTGTTTTCTATTCAACAGATGAATGCGAAGAAATGCCGAGTAAGTTTCTATGTTTTCTTTTGTATTTAATGGCTTTTTGTTACATTTATATTTTGTAAAGATAATTTTTTTTCAATTTTCTATTAATTTTAAGAATTTTATATTTTTTTTTAAATTTTTGTGTTGTCTGTTGTATTTACTAGCTAATTTAAAGCATAACATTTTATATTTCACCAAGCTAAAATTCGAACAGTGGCGGTCTCCATCGCATCATTCCCTTTGGACCTATCAATGGATTTTCGTCTCCTTGCTAATTTTAAGTGTTAATTTTCTTTCTAACAAACTGTCATTCGATAAAAAAATATCTTCCAATTTTTTTCGCTCTGCATACACCGCTATCAGACAGATCACGTCCATCCGTCACTACCTCACAGTTGGTGCAACAAAAAACCCTAGTCATTGCTCTTGTTCTCGCTTGTCTTGACTTTGCAAATCTATTCTGTCAGGTTCACCAAAGCACTTTACAGAAATTTAAGATTATTGGTGGTGTGAATATACTTTTTCTTTTGCTGTTCTTTAACTGTTTTTATTATTTTTTAAAATATGTTATTTTTAATGTCACGATTATGTCTGCTAAACTTTTATGCACAACACGGTGAGCCCAGCCCCAGGCTTGGGTAACGCGCTATATCAGACCACTGATAATAATATAAATATATGCCTGTCCAAATCAACAAACCATGTTAAACTTTGTTGACCAGTGGGTTATTTGCCCATTGGTTTATGTATGCAATAAATTTCATTAATTTTAATCCATATCATTCTATGTCTTTCAAGAGACACCTTTGCTCCTCTGTATCCTAGAATCACCTCGAAGTATCGTGTCCACAGCGGCCTGTCTGTTGCAATACTCCGATATAAATGAAGGACTGCGTTGCAGCTGTGTGAAAGAAATAGGGGAAGAAGGTATGTGGAGGCTTCAAATAAAAAGACATGACAAGAAAAGGATAACGTTTTGGCCACGTGCCCTCTCCAGCAGACAGGACAAAAGGAGAATTACTTATGTAATCCTTTCGATAGAACACAACTTCCGGCAGTAATGTCGAACTCTTAACTCTTAGGTTTTTTTAAGAACTGTTTTCTATTTAGAGCTTTGTTCTTCTTTTGTCCTGTCTGCCGAAGAAGGCTCTTGGGCGACGCGTTCTCATTTTCTTGTCCTGTCTTTTATATTTCAGCCTCCCCATACCTTGTTCTACCTTTTCTGTCAGTTGTGTGGCTTGACTTTCGTGTGCTACGTTATCATCCCACATATCGTTCTGCGGATTTGTTTCTCTTTCGCGTGTTGATTAGGTTCGTTTCTCTGTTGGTCAGGTCCTACTTCTCTCTTCTCCACTTAGGTTCGTGTCTCTGTTGGTCAGGTTCCACTTCTCTCTTCTCCACTTAGGTTCGTGTCTCTGTTGGTCAGGTTCCACTTCTCTCTTCTCCACTTAGGTTTGTGTCTCTGTTGTTCAGGTTCCACTTCTCTCTTCTCCACTTAGGTTTGTGTCTCTGTTGGTCAGGTTCCACTTCTCTCTTCTCCACTAAGGTTCGTGTCTCTGTTGGTCAGGTTCCACTTCTCTCTTCTCCACTTAGGTTCGTGTCTCTGTTGGTCAGGTTCCGCTTCTCTCGTCTCCACTTAGGTTTGTGTCTTTGTTGGTCAGCCACTTCTTTCTTCCATTCACCACGACTGGTTTTATATATTGAGAGATATATATATTTTTTTCATTATACATTTCTGCTTCTAATAACTCAATGAAAAAATTAGCGGTTGCCCAATGTTACTCTTTCACAACAGTCATCATTTCATTGAGTTCTTCTATGCCGGTGTCAAAGCCATGGGTTTACAATATTTCTTTAGTACCGATCCTTCTTCATAAAATTAGTGTGAGCCCGCCCCTTTGGTATCTGAGCGACCGAAAAATCTAACACATTAACAAATGTAGTAAGAGAAGGTAATCAAACATATCATTTTAATGGGAGTATTATGATGAGATTACATTGTTGGATATAAAGAGTTCTTAATTGCTGTACTTCTGTTATTTTAACCGGTGATTAATTAATTTTTTCCAACAGTGTGATAATATCACTCCGTGACGTCTTTAAAACGTTGCTGTCCAAAGACAATCTTCTATAAAGAATATAGCTAAAATATTTTCGGTGAATAGAGCTTCTCAAATACACCGTGACGCCCATGTTATAACGCGTCCATTCATTTGTTCAATAGCGGTATACGACCAGACATTATCACATAATCCCCCTATTTATCATCAGCTGTTTACAACGCACCAAATTTCTGCAACGATTAGCTTGTCTTACACAGCCCTGAAGTATTTTCGGACGTTAAGTTGGGGATGACATGATTCAATGGTGTGTCCGCCAAGTCAACATCATTCATTGTGTCTGTAAATATTGCTCTTGTAATGGTAAAAAAAAATATACAACAACAATAGATCATGTAGCGCTGTTTAATAGCAAGTTTGCTCATTTTTAGCCACCAAGACCTTTGGAAACGGTTAGATTTAATTTGGAAGTAAAGATATTTTTTAGAACTTACATTTATTTTTTTTAAAAGTATTTGTTTGCTCGTCTGCTGTTGAGCTGGTGCTGCACGTATGATTAGTCCCACCATCTTGACCCAGTGAGTCATCAAATTGTTTCACACCACTACAGCTTACTAACTCAATACACTTCCTTTTAGGCGGTTTTTGGCATTAACACTTTTTTTTTTATTTGGATTAAATCCACTTTTAAATCCACTTCTTACTCATATGAAAGTTATACAATTATTGCACCCAAGCTCTTTTGGCGTAATTCACTGCTCAGACTACACTGCGTCTCTTAAGCCAACAAGACTTAAATGTTTTAGAACTTACATTTTTATATTTAAAATTATTTATTTCTTCACGATTTTGGACGTAATTTTGGACATTTAAGAAATGTATTACAGTGTTATAATATAACGTAACGATCGGGCGACACTCCAAATACCGGTTTATTCAATATCCAACTATTTTTGTATTCCTGAACTTCCAAAATGAATTTTCATAGCAGCGGTCAGCTCAGGCTTGAAGACTTACATTATAATTATAACACGTTTTGCTGTTACATTGTCTTCTAAATTTCCAAAGGTCCTCAATCGGAGAGTCAGGACCAACAAAAAATAAATATCTCTTTAAGGCACTACGTCATTGATTACAGCAACTTTACTTGTCAACTATTGGAGGGTTTGATCCAGGGCGCAGATCAGATGGTATTGACAGGGAAACTCTCCATCTCTGGACTCAACTCTCCGCTCAAAGCAACTTTCGGGCTGGTTGCAGAACACGATTCATATAATGTAAGGTATTTAATTGTTGGCTCTCTAAATTAGGATGTGTCCCCTATCGTTTTGTGAGCTCAATTCAGATGATGCGTTTCTGGAATAGTTTAGTATTATCGGTTTAAGTTTAACAATGTAATACTCTTTAACAATGTTGAACAATTCTGTTGAATTTTGATTTGATGAATAGTTGCGAATAAGCGCAAATCCCCTAAATTTTCTAATCAAAATGATTAAATTAATCGCTTGTGTAGCATTCGCACATTAAAAAAATTCTAATAATTTTATAACATGTTTGTCTCAAAATGAGCACAAAATATGTACACCTAGACAGAACATCGCTATATATTTTATATCCAGACATACTAGAAGACGGGACTAAAGCTCAGGCTGGTGACTTAACAGCATGTGATGCTGCTTAAAAAATTCTGCTTTATCTTTTAGTGGGCTACGCTACGGCTACGCTAATTCTGATTTATAAACTTATTTTACCAAAAATGTTACTATGATTTTTAATGTTATTCAAAAGACAAGAAGAAGATCTTACACAAATCAGATACATTTTTTATTTGAAGAAATTTCCAGTTTTAAATTCCTTTATTAAGCTTTTTTTTTTTTTTATTTGCTTCCGGTAATCGAGTCTTAAAGTTCTATATTATATTAGATGCACTCTGTAAATGAAAAAAAAACCAAATTTTTGAAAATAAAAATATACCAGAAATTATTAAAAAGGACAAAAAAGAATGATTGCTAAATTATTCGAACAAAAAATTTTTTTTATTTGAAGAAATTTCCAGTTTTAAATTTTTTTATTAAGTTTTTTTTTTTTTTTATTTGCTTCCGGTAATCGAGTCTTAAAGTTCTATATTATATTAGATGCACTCTGTAAATGAAAAAAAAAACACATTTTTGAAAATAAAAATATACCCGAAATTATTAAAGAGGACAAACAAGAATGATTGCTAAATTATTCGAACAAAAAATTTTCCAGCCGCATCGTGGAAAGGATTATATGTTGGCCATGTATTGTTAAAAAGATGTTCGTCCATGGGAGGAACAAGTAAGTAGATGGGCTTTAGCTTCGTTTCGCCGATAAATAAGTAAACGTAAATAGTTGCCGCAAATAGTGACCGCAAATAGTGACCGTAAATAGTGACCGTAAATAATTATCGTAAATAATGATCGTATATAATGATCGTCAATAGTGAACGTAAATAGTGACCGCAAATAGTGACCGTATATAGTGACCGCAAATACTGACCGCAAATAGTGACCGTAAATAGTGACCGCAAATAGTGACCGTAAGTAGTGACCGTAAATAGTGACCGCAAATAGTGACCATAAGTAGTGACCGTATATAATGATCGTAAATGGTGAACGTAAATAGTGACCGTAAATAGTGACCGTAAGTAGTGACCGTAAATAGTGACCGTATATAGTGACCGCAAATAGTGACCGCAAATAGTGACAGTAAGTAGTGACCGTAAAAAGTGACTGTAAATAGTGACTGTAAATAGTGATCGTATATAGGGAACGTAAATAGTGACCGTAAATAGTGACCATAAATAGTGACCGTAAATAGTGAACGTAAATATTGACCGTAAAAAGTGACCGTATATAGGGAATGTAAATAGTGAACGTAAAAAGTGACTGTAAATAGTGACCGTAAATAGTGACCGTAAATAGTGACCGTAAATAGTGACCGTAAATAGTGACCGTAAATAGTGACCGTAAATAGTGACCGTAAATAGTGACCGTAAATAGTGACCGTAAATAGTGACCGTATATAAGGAACGTAAATAGTGAAATTAAATAGTGACCGTAAATAGTGACCATAAATAGTGAATGTCAATAGTGAAGGTAAATATTGAAGCTAAATCGTGACCATAAATAGTGACCATAAATAGTGACCATAAATGGTGAGCGTAAATAGTGATCGTAAATAGTGACCCTAAACAGTGACTGTGTTTGCAAAGGAAATGAAGAACGATTCCGAATGAGATATTTTTAAATAAAACCAAATAAGTAACAGCCGATCTTGAAAGGAAAATAAAGGCGATGGAGATGAGATGCTTCAGAAGCATTTTTGGCATCTGCTATAGGGACCATATCTCCAATGATACAGTGAAAGAAAGGGTTCGTCAGGCAATTGGGGAGTACGATAACCTACTGGTGACTGTGAAAAAACGCAAATTACAATGGTACGGCCACGTGACAAGGAAAATGGGCTTGCCAAAGAAATATTGCAGGGCACCACAAGAGGAGGGAGAAGAAGAGGAAGCCAAAGAAAAAGGTGGGAGGATAACATCAAAGAGTGGACAGGACTAACACTGGGCGATGCAGTGCGTAGTGCTGAAGACAGAGAAGAATGGAGGAGGATGTTTCACATGTCATTTGTGGCGCCCCAACGGTCCAAGGACTAAGGGACGTGAGGAGGAGGAGGGGGATGAGGAGGAAGTAACACAGTTCTGGAAAGTTACTTTGTAAATATAATGAGGGAGAGTCTGATCTTCCTATCAGTTAATGGTACTTTCGTATCAGAACATCTTTTCTAAATGGAAATAGGGAACCTTCTACACAAAAGCCAAAATACAATACATCATAATGGCTCACACATCTGGCTCCCAAAACATTTGTCCAACATGTATCTGGTACATATGAAACATATGATGGAGCTATGTTGGACCCATGATGGACCTACGATGGACCTATGCACCTATGATGGACCTATATTGGACCTATGATGGATCTATGATGGGCCTATGATGAACCTATAATGAACTTTTGATGGACCTATGATGGACCTATGATAGACCTATAGATAACCTTTGATGGATCTATGATGGACCTATGGTGAACCTGTGATAGACCTATAATGGACCTATGATGGACCTATGATGGATTTTAGTGAACCTTTGATGGACCTATGATGGACCTATGGTGAACCTATGATGGACCTATATTGGACCTATTATTGACTTATGATGGACTTATGATGAACCTATAATAGACCTATGTTGGACCTATGATTGATCTATGATGGAGCTATAACGAAACTATAAGAGACCTATGTTGGACCTATAAATTACTTATGAAGGACCTTTGTTGAACCTATTATGGACCTATGCTGTAATGTCCTTAAACAAAACAACGAACGTATGTCTGATGTTTACTTTGAAACGCGTTCCACTTAGACTTCAAGGGGTTGACGCAGACTCTTCTAGAAAAATCTGTCGTAATTCCCATCATCGAAAATGTTGATCCACTTAACCAATGCCTTCCATTTGCGGCGAAAACAAAATACGCAACTGTGTTAAGCAGTGGCATCTCATTAAAACACGCTATGAATTATGCTGTCCCCTTTTTTCAAACACACCCAAACCCCCCCCCCCAACGACAAATCACTTAACACTTACGGTCGAGTGAAATACAATGGTCCATGTCGAGTACTTTCTCTTCTTTTTAGAGACTGATTTATAACAAAAACTACCCAACATATCTTTCTTTTCATGATGAAGGATGGGTGCTGGCCTCAGCTATGAACCGTTGATAAACACACGGCACGATGAAGAGAATAGACATACAAAGATGTACTCAGCTCAACGAACCAACGACTCACTCCATTTTTTTTTAAAAAATGGCCACCTTTCCCTCAAAACAATCACTACACACTCCTTTTTTACACGTGGATTCCTTCACCGCAGGGGCTTCAACAATACAATTACGTCCGTGATCAGATTGATAAAAGTTGAACTTTCATATTATACTTTTATTTACCGGTATGTAAATGTAGAGCAAAATGTACTTGACATCAAAAAATAACATAACAGTATTTACATAAAATGCAGAATATAAAAGACATTTTACAAAATTTTGAATGTTTAAGATATAAAACCATTTTTTTTTTAATGTTTGCAAAAAATTATTTAATAATCAATCCATTAGTTGAAGGACATAAATTCAGGCCAGGAGTATGTGGGCTTCATGACAGTTGTGACAAACACTCCAATGCTAACTATTTAATAATGCGTTTTGTTTTAAATTTATTGCTACACATCCCTGGATTTCTTCACTTTAAACAAAATGGTTTACTACTTGCCGCCTGTTAATTTACTTACAACACAATATTTAAAAAGAACCATATCTAAATAAGTTTCTGTGGATACTTTAAGCGTCCTCTGTCGAAACTAAATGTGAAAATAAAAATTGACCGAACTAGAAAATTTCTCTGTGGGGAAAAATTCTTCACAAGAACTACATCTATTCCATTTTTTCCCTTTAAACCACATGTACACAGTGACCAACAACATAGATATTAACAGGCAAATCTTCTTGAGGATGACATAAATCTTCCTCATTGACATTCATTTCAAGACAGTGATCCATTGCTTGTGTATTAACATTTAAGTTTTGTTTATGTATACTTCAGACACCTGCCTCATATGAAAACGTTTTACTGGACCCAACTGTCCATGCATTACACATTTACAAAATTCATAAATAATATTTTTTTTAAATAGAAAGCAGTAAGATTAAACTTCTTATAATGCATAAACAACCAACATTTAGACTCAAGGTGTACCAATCACTAAGAAATTTAAATAAGTTATTTAAATAGCAAACATTAATGTCCTTGAAGCCATTTCTAAAAGGTAGATCAAAAATTTTCTTAAGTTCTATGACTCAAAGAAGGAGTTTTAACATCTATATTAGTTAAATTTATAAAAAGGGCTTCACCATCATAGTGCAGTAGCATGTGTTTCTCTTAAAGCATCTATAACTTTACTAAAAAATCTGCATAACAAATTTGACATTTTACCTTTCAAGTTTTTTCAAGTTTCATCCACACCAAATACATAATTATTTTACAACTTTATGACCCTCCAAACCATAACAATTTTCTGAAAATTAACATTATTAATTTACAGTTTAAAAAAATCCATTCACTATTCTCATTCAATTATTTTTTTGTAACACATTTGAAAATATGAACTAAATAAGTAACACAAAATAAGTGATGTGTCCAATCAAAGGGATGGGGGTAGATGTTATTTAATTTAGCAGGGGTGATGAATAAGTTTAAACAATTTCTATAAATGGAATTATTATCTGTAATATGAATCATATTTTAATAAATATTATATAACTCCAGCATAATTACATTGTGTGCATCTTCTGCAATTATTGAACAAAAAGGTAAACATGTACTTCTTATTTACACGAATATCAAAATCTTTGTATCATAAATAGATTAGCTTTTGTTGCCAACCGAGCAGTAGAATGATCAGCTCCAACTATATTACCACCTATATTACCACCTAAATTACCACCTATATTAGACCTATATTACAACCTATATTACCACCTATATTACCACTACCAATTGATATAATACATCAATTTTGTTCGATGAATTCATCTAGCATCAAAATCTCAGTCTTTTCATTTTCCTTTTAATTCATTGAAATGCTGTCCTACATAAATACGCACACACACACACAATATTCGTATCTCAAATTAATGTCAGGTCCAAGCTTTGAAGTATGACAAAGTCCTCTAATGAAATACTTTGATGTATCAAAATTATATAGCCAGGATTTCTAAAATGTTTTCAAAATTGTGGAAAAAATAAAAAAATGAGGGAAACAAGGACATTTCATAATTATTATTCAATCTATTCTTCATTTGTCTTAAGTTCCTTCTGAGATAAGAAAAGGGAATTTAAAAAAATCATTTTCCCTATCACCTGCTTTGAAAGCAACCAAAGCTTTTTTATAACATTAATATTTTCTATATAGTAACTGATATTACAATATTTTTGAACAAAATGCAATAATTTAGAAATTTCATGCAATCATGAAAAGTATCTTGGCATTAGTTTCTCGTCTTGAATAACGATTTTAGTTAATTTTAAATTATTTTAACATCAAGACTTCTAAATAAAAATTGAGTATATTATTTCTTGAGGCTCATCACATATCAAATTATTTTTTTTTTTAAATCAAAATTCTTTCATATTTGTACAAATGATCCAAACATATTAAAATATTCATACTTTTGATAATTCCAATAAAAAATTCACTAAAATGTGATACTTTTTTTTCTGTCACACTCATAATGAGTTTTTTTCAACTTTCTTGCCAAGCAGTTTCAACTCCTTCACTTTCTTTTTAACAAGATGCTAATTTTGTAGATAAAGAATCTCAGACACCTTGAATATTGAAAGAACTGCACCATCTTTCATCTTTTGCCTGCTTAGTGATGCAGGAATAAATTTGAGTTGAATATGGACTCTATCCATAAAATCTCGCCTTCTGTAAAGAGTTTATGGTACATCTGAGAAGATACATATAAAGCAATTATAATTATAATTTTAGAAAATTAATTTTTAATAGACAGCCTAAAAAATTTACTTAGGATTTGATAACAATGAATAAACATGTAATAGGCCTATATTAATAAATATAATGAATCAAATACTACAAATTATTGCATATTAAGAATAAGATCAAAAGGCAAACTTTATTTATTTATAGTTTGCATAAGTTATAGGATAATAATTTGACTTTTTATATTGGACCCAAGACCCAAAAATATTTTAATACGGATTAGACTAAATTTTATTATTGTATCTGTGCATTTTATTTTAAAGATTGCTTTCAAAAATTATCCAAATGTAGTCATATACTAGATAAGTCTTGAAATATTGTAATAATTCTTTTTAGACCATTTAAAAAAAAAAATTAACATTCAGTTTCATAGTTATTGGCATAGGGATATTTCAGGCCAAGCTCATCATTCTAAATGATTAGTAAAGTAACTTTCTAAAATATTTCAATATTAGTTTCAATTCTTTCATACATTTTCACTATAGCCAAAAAAGAACACAAAATGACTACATTTTCTTTAGAATATTCTGTTGGTTGGAAATATCTCCCAGGTATTGATTTAATCCAGCTTTATTAAAGCTGCCATCTTTTTAAAGAAGAAAACCATCTGCTCTCTGTCACTCATTGTACATTTCCTTGCAAGTTCGGGCACAATATTTATTAACCTTTTTAAGTGTTTTTAAAACACTAGTTTTTAAAACTTGAGAGCGCTGTTTAATTATTTTAAGGAAAATTAATTTATCCACAATAGGGTAGCAATAAGAACTTAAAGTAGAAAAGGGGTCAACAGCCCAAAAACTTTACTGGAATACGCCTAGAGCAAACCGAAAATAAGTAACCAAAAGTTTTTGTCCAAAATACTAAAAATTAATTGAAATTAATAAAGTAAAGAAAACTTAATCGATTAAATATATTAACGTTTAATCGATTATTATTTAATTGATAATTTTTGCCGTCCTATTAAAAGCAAAAACAAATTGTTGTCAACCACTGTCACTGCTTCAGTATTCAAAATGATGGCCGACTGGCAGTGACCCCACGTCAATACAAAGACCCCCAGACTTTGGCCTAGTAAAAATAAAACTTATCTTAAATGTAGTATCCTAGAGAACGGCATAATGTAGCTAGTATACTTGGGGCAGGAAAAAGAATTATTATATGCCAAGAATGAAAGAAGAGATGAAAGGAAAAACACGGTGTCGTTATGTAAGGGTAGTGGAGCGGAGAAAAGATTTAGCAACTGCTTCCCCTTGCTGTTCTCTGGGTATCTACATTTGAGCTAAACTTTGATATGTTTTTGTGTGTGTGTGTACTATTAGCTAGACGAAGTCTCCTTGTCGACAAGATCCTTGTTTGGTTGCGTCTATTTTTCGGGATTATCCTTACATTGTAATACATATTTCCTTTTAACTAACCTCAGAGCTTTGACGAGACGTTGTGGGACGTCAGGTTTCAGTATGGTGTCCTCAGGTTTCAGTACGGTGTCCTCAGGTTTCAGTATGGTGTCCTCAGGTTTCAGTATGGTGTTCTCAGGTTTCAGTATGGTGTCCCCAGCAATCAACGTTAGAAATTTCGGCATCACAACTTTACGCCACCTAGAAATTATAGACTCCTGCAGCCACAGTGGCCACAGTACCCACACAACCAGTGGCGTAGCGAGAGTGTTTGGCGCCCGGGGACAAGATCCATTTTTAGCGCCCCTTTTTCTTTTTTTCAACTCTCAAACCCATTATCTTTATCAATAAAATAATATCAAAACACATTGTGGCGCCCCTAACAAGCTGGCGTCCGGGGACATATGTCCCCCCTTGCCCCCACCACGCTACGCCTCTGCACACAACGGCTCTACCTAACCTGATCTCAGTCTCTCCGACTATTGCTGATTGTGTCGGTTAATATACTTCTAATATGTGATTATTTTTACCATAAAAATTGTTTTAATTGACCCAGTCATCATTTGTTTCATTAAAATCAAAAATGTTAAACTCTATTGAGGTCATGTCTCTGAAATTTTTTTCTTCTTGTATCACATCCAGCACCTGGTTACACAAACAGAAATACAAGGTTTGAATTGCCCACAACTTTCTCAAGTGGAGATGGACACCTGCGCCTGCACATACCTTGACATGAGTGAATTAGGTTTTACGTGCAAACTGATGGCTACCTGCAAAATGTCCGGGAATTTGTATTTTTACGTGTACTACAACAACACATATTATTACTCGGAATCAGTATCGATTCTTAAAATATACGGTGAGAACAATTATACAGTTAAGTGTTCTATTACAGTGATTTGGTATCGATTCTTTAAATATATGGTAAGACGTCACATATATTCTATTTATAATCGATTATCCGATTAAGCAAACACGCACAACGATACCTTTTTAAAAATAATTTAATAAAGGCATTAATGTTTAGGATCAATGTAACATGTATTTAACAATAATTCCATTTGATCATTATGTATAGGACACACACTTTTATTACATAACACATATTTTAATGGTTGATTTTGTATCGATGCGTTGAATCCATTGTAAGAAGAGGTCCTTGTCTTTAACATCAGTTTTCGAAGTCATAAATTATTTATCTCAATCTGTGAGGATCGCACTCCCACGGGATGCTTGTTGGAATTTCAGGGGTGGCAAAGCAATAGATTTAATTAAGAACGGAGTCCACACTCGCCTATCAGATAAGACTTAATATGACTTTAAGATCTGACCTCATGTGACTTTTAGAAACGGCTTAATATGACTTAAAGATTGGTCTTATTATGAATTGAATATATGTCTTAATAAGGCTTTAAGATATGACTTAATATGACTTTAAGATATGACTTAAAAGTTTAAATGCATATATATATATATATATATATATATATATATATATATATATATATAAAATCTTCATAAACATTTTACTCTTTATATGTCTTAATAAGGCTTTAAGATATGACTTAATATGACTTTAAGATATGACTTAAAAGTTTAAATGCATATATATATATATATATATATATATATATATATATGTATAAAATCTTCATGAACATTTTACTCTCACCCCAATGTCCTATGCGACACTCAGCTCGGTGTGAGTCACCACCAGGTACGTCTTCAGTTTTTTTCAGCTTGTGTTCTTTCTAAACTTTTAAAACACCAGGTTGCAAAAATATTCAAATAATTACTTTATTATTTTCAAAATAATTTTTAAATCATTTCACATTAATTTATTATTTAGAAAAAAAAATTAAAATCAACATTTATTCTCTTAAAGAACTGTAACTGTTAGAACTGTCACCATTTAAATTGCAACTATTAAACCTGTTACATTTCAAACTGTCACCATTTAATTGCAATTATTCAACTTGTTACCTTTCAAACTGTCACCATTTAAATTGCCATTATTCAAACTGTCACCTTTCAAACTGTCACCATTCAAACTGTCACCATTCAAACTGTCACCATTCAAACTGTAAAAGTACAAAAATATCACCATTTAAAATATCACACTTAAAAAATGGTACAATGCCAATTTTAACAATGAAAATTATCACATTTCAAACGGTCACGATTAAAAAATCACAATTTTAACAGTCACAACTTGTCATAGTTTAAGTTGCCATAGTTATAAGGGTGACTTTTTAAATCAATAATTTTGATAGGCATAAGAAAAACTGTCACGATAAAAACTGTCATCAATCAATCAATCACTATTCAAACTGCCGAGTTTCAAACGGTCGAGGCTGTGAACAATCCAATCATCTGCTAATCCACCTGTTAGTTATGCGAATTTAAAATCAATCTTGAAAGAATCATCTGAACGGTCTCAGTAATATGTTATCCAGTGAGGGAACCAAATGGTCTACATTAATTTTTAACTAGAGTTTAACGAGTTCTGCCTCTAGACCCAGTCGAAGGACAACAGGCGATCTGAGACGACCTTTAATCCTTTCGGGGAATATATTAACCCCACTTACGATGGTGGCTAGTCAATCAGATATTCGGATATCTTACATGTTTGTAGTGTCAGATACACCCTACTGACCTAACGATTTTAAAAAAATCCTTGAAGGTCACAATTTGCATTTTTCCACCCTAATTTTCAAGCCTACTTTTTTAAGAATGTTGATCCCCCAACAATCTATCATGTCTTTACAGTTACGATTATTACTACATTATGTTTCCAAATATCGATAATAGCAATACAATCCTGTGAGTACTTACTCTGTGCTCAGCTAAATTTATCCAGTATCATTTAGCGAACTGGAAAACTACTGATATCTAGTTTATTAAAAAGCAAAACGTTTGATATTTCGTCCTCCCATATTCAGGTCCGTTCTCTGTCTGTGTAAATGGAAAGGAAAAACGTTGCGTCACAAACCCGTTCGACCATTTATATGCCAGGAAATCGTGCATCAATGGACTACTTCATGGTGTCGACTATATTCAAATGACGGGACGGGTGAATCTTGAAAACATCTCCACCAGGAGTAAAATCTTCGTGAACTTCGGTGTTGCGTTTAGAAACGACAACAGATCCGTTACTGTGAGATCCTCTGTAGTTTTGTGACAACATTTTACTTTGACCTCCTCTCTATTATTCTGACAACTTTGCACTTTGAGGTCCCCTCTGGCACTATTACAGCATTTTACTTTGAGATCCTCTGTAATATTGTCTCAATACTATAATTTGACATCCTCTCTGCTACTGTCACAAAACTTTAATCTGAGAGCCTCTTTAGTTTCTCAGAACATGATACTTTGAGGTCCTATCTAGTATTCTCACAATATTATACTTTAAGTTCATCTCTTGTACTCTCGCAACATTTTACTTTGAGATCCTCTTTAGTACAGTCAAAGCATTTTATTTTGAGATCCTTTCTAGTATTCTCACAACATTATACTTTGAGGTCCTCTCCAGTATTGTCACAACATTCTCCTTTGAGATCCTCTCTGGTATTCACAAAACATTTTACTTTGAGGTCCTCTCTAGTACCTTCAAAGCATTTCACTTTGAGATCCTTTTTAGTATCCTCACATCTTGCTGTGTGATTAAACAATCATATACCTCTTCCTTATAACTCAAATAAATCTGTATTCAAAGTTCAATATTGCTATCTAATATTTTCTCATTCAAATGGTTACATCAAGTTTTTGGGCACAGCAATCGACTTCCTATTTAGGGATTGTCTGCCCCTTAAACAAAACGTCCCCAACTCATGCGCATGTCTGGGAGTTGAAACGGATGGATTCCGTGTCGTCTGTAAATTTTTGGCGTCACTCATACATAGTCAAAAGTTTGGCTTCTTTCAGATGAGTGTAGATGGGCGAAAATACGTGGGCGACTTTGTGAGGATGCCATCAGTATTGGGTAAGTCAACAAGATTTTCTTTTTTTTTTTAAATCTATCTTACTTTATTTTATTTGTTAGAATGCCACAAAAACATAAAAGAAATGTATTGAAAAACAATTATTTCCTTTAAATTTTAACTGTTGTATCAAGTTCGTTTTAACGAATAAGGAATTTTGTGGACCTTGTATGTTATAATGTTGTGGGCAGGTTATCACTAAAAAAAATTAATTGATTCAAAGGTTTAGTAAGAAACAGTCTTTGATGAACTGAAACATTTTTTTTTTTTAAATTTGATTGCTCTTGTCTTAAAAAAATATTTGAAACCATTTAAGACTTACACTCTGGCCGGGTTTTTTTTCCTTTTTAATATATTAAACTGTTGAATGTTCCCAATTTTTAACAGGTGATTGTCAAGATGTGTCAGGTAATTAAAAAAAAATATATACATTTGCGTATCCGGAAATTTGATCGAAAGAAATTTCGTCGACGGTAAATTGATCGACGGTAATTTGATCAAACGGAAATTTGGTCGAAACTTTTTTTCTGTTTATAAGTTTAAATTTCGCTTCAAATTTCTTTTTGAACACATAATTTTGTCTTACTATATAGTATAGTGCGTTCAAATAGAAATTTGAAGCGAAATTTAAACGCATAAACAGAAAAAAAGTTTCGACCAAATTTCCGTTGGATCAAATTACCGTCGATCAATTTACCGTCGACGAAATTTCTTTCGATCAAATTTCCGGTAACCAAATATTGTAATAAAAAATATTTATATAATTTTAATATTTAAAAATATTTTATTATTATTATTATTTATTACTTTTCTTGTTATAATGAACGGTTTTTGTTATATCTTGTAAATATTCACTTTTCAACTTTCTGAAAACTCATATGGATTGTTTTTGTTTTTAATGTTTGATTTGTCTATTATATTAACTTGGTTATTTTTACAACTCTAAATATTCTTGCATTTTATCGTCATCATCAATCGTGCTAAATTTTTAAAATCCATTACGAAAAAAAAATTGTCTGTGCAGAAAATATATACATATTTTTTTTTTAAATTAGAAAGAAAAATATATTTCAGATTCATCTGAAATTAATTGAAATCTTTTGACTTTATTGAGTGTCCTACAACTCATTAAAAAAAAAATTGTTAGTCTTTTTAAATATTAAAAAAAATATATTGTCATTTGTATGTATGTTAAATGGCATTATCTTGTGAGTTGTCTTTGCTCCATGTACCTGCACTCAAGCTTTAACTGAGGCAGCTGAGTTTCTGGTAGTTTTGTCTCAGTAAGCTTTCCATGGAAGTAGTTTTGACTGTTTCACAGGTGCTCAGATGTAAGTTTAACATACATTTGAAATTTGATCAATTTGCATTTTTTTTTTAAGTCCGCCATCATCAATGTCAAAATTGCCCACTAAAAGTCGTAGCCCGCTTCACCGCATCCATCCACTCCACCCGATCAACTCTTTCTAACTCCACTTGTGGATCCATAGCTCATGTCAAAACGGCTGAACATCGTCAACCCATGGCAAGATGCAAGGTGTCAAGCAAGAAACAAGTTGTGTAACAGGAAGCAAGATGCAGGAAGCAAGATGTCAAGCAAGAAACAAGTTGTGTAACAGGGAGCAAGATGCGTAACGGGGATCAAGGTGTCAAGCAAGAAACAAGTTGTGTAACAGGGAGCAAGATGCAGGGAGCAAGATGTCAAGCAAGAAACAAGTTGTGTAACAGGGAGCAAGATGCGTAACGGGGAGCAAGGTGTCAAGCAAGAAACAAGTTGTGTAACAGGGAGCAATATGCGTAACAGGGAGCAAGGTGTCAAGCAAGAAACAAGTTGTGTAACAGGGAGCAAGATGAGTAACAGGGAGCAAGATGCAGGGAGGAAGATGTGTAACAAGATGCAAGATGTCTAACAAGATGCAAGATGTCTAACAGGAAGCAAGATGTCAAGCAAGAAACAAGATGTGTAACAGGGAGCAAGATGTGTAACAAGATGCAAGATGTCTAACAAGATGAAATATGTCTAACAGGAAGCAAGATGTCAAGCAAGAAACAAGATGTCTAACAAATAAGCAAGACGTAAAGCAAGAAACAAGACGTGAAAAAGGAAGCAAGATGTCTAACAAGATGCAAGGTAGTAAAACAAGATGCAAGGTGTCTAACAATATGAAAGATGTGTAAATAAATGCAATCTGTCAAACAAGTGGTAGAAGTCTTACTCGGTAAACCTATTTTGCTCCTCTGTATCCTGACATCATCAACGGCTGTCCTATCCAAACATCCTTCATTTTTGTATTTCCTGACTAGGCTTGTGTTCCCTTCATTATAACCCCGAAAATGTCACATTTTATCAGTAGAGTTTCCTTTCCCGCGTATTGGGCAGAACTTACGTTTAATGTCAGTTTACATACCCCACTTTCATACACAATTACAGGCTCTACATAGTGAGATATGTTTTAGGTCTTTAATTTCTTCTGGTGCGTTCTTATTCCAAACAACGTAATGATTTGTTTGCGGTGGCCAAGCTGGTATTTTTTTTTTCCTTCTGGACCATCATTGTTTTATTTACCTCCCCGTATTGCATCAAACAGGTCACATGTCTTGAACCTTCATTTAGTCTCACTTCTTTTTTATAGAAACGTTGTAACTCAATTCCTCATAGGGATAGTGAATCGCGAAACTTAAAAATGAAAGTCCTTGGTAAGGTAAAAGAATATATATAATAATATGTATGTATATATATATACATGTAAAGCGTTGGATGACTTGCAACAAACTGAAGCTAAATGATGATAAAACGGAAATCCTTCTCATCCACTCTCAAAACAAACCTCTCCCTCCATTCGCTCCTTCTTCTATATCTATTGGCAACTCTGACATCACACTCTCTCCCTCTGCCAGAAACCTTGGAGTCAC
>CAXITT010000002.1:806072-929386 GCA_964033795.1 Lymnaea stagnalis | reverse complement strand
AAATATATATATATATATATATATATATATATATATATATATATATGTATATATATACATATATATATATATATATATATAACTGAAATGGAAGTATTATGAAATTGTTTTAAATTTTTGGCTTATAGCGTTCCTTTTAAAGGGGGTTCTGTTAAAGATGATGTTGACTTCAACCGAAGATTGAGTAATGAGTCCAACAGCTTGATAATATCTTCCCCTTGACATCTTTAAAATTTCCTGGCCAACAGCAGACTCTCTAATCGTAGATCACTGAAACGATGATTGTCAGTGACAAATGCTCTTCGCGTGGCTTTTCCGAAAAGAGAAACATGACGTGCAAAGGCTCCGAGAGAAGCAGAGGATTTTCAAAAATGGATTTAATTGGCCATCACCTAATGCACCTGTTAGCGCAACAGGACTGAAAGAAAAAACACATTATGGAGTAACAAACAATTTGGAAGAAAGTTAAAAAGTCAGATTTTTTATCTCATTATCCACGAGTCAAATTTTGTATTATTATTTTTCAACAATAATCTGGCATTGAAAAATATTTACTAATTATTTCAGAGATTCCATTTTTAGCTCGATTGATGTACATAACTATAATTTCCTTATTGGTTCTCATCATGGCAGCTCTATTGTACTCATTTGGTAAGTATTCAATTCTATTGAGACTGTATTATATGGCTAGGTCATACTAAAAATATGCTACACGATGTAAGTATTAATTATAAAAAAAGGACATGTGATGTAGTTTTTGAAAATTATAAGTGGGTTGAACTAAGAGAGCTTTAAACGTAATTAAGCAAACACTGGAAACAAAGCCTCCATTGGAAAAAAATCCTATTTCATTCATCTTCCCCTTAAAAAAAATAGAAAAAAACTTCTATGAAGGGTTTCGGTTTTTAGGTGTAGCTAACAATCTGAAACAGTGTGTTGATATTGGCAACGTGTCTATGTTTCAAGTTTCATTTTGATAGGATGACGGGGAATGGGTCAGTTAGCCTTCCGAATATTTTAGCATAAACATAAAAAAGCAAAGTTAATAATAAAGGATTTAAAAAGAGAATAAAGTATGTGTTAAGAAACAGAATATTCCTTAATGAACCATAAAGCACAAAAAAAAAGAAATTTAGTTAATCTAAATGGACGGCTAACCACATATAAGAACAAAAAATAAACGCAAAAATTTAACAAAATAATTACATAAATCATGTTTCATAGATCATACTTATAAATAGATCATATAATATGGTATAGAAAAGCGTAAAGAAAAGTTATAAAATAGTGTGCGCAAGTCCCTCGTCTCTTGTCTCGTTGTGTCAGTAGTCAGTTCTTTATTAGCAACCTAGATTATCTCATTACTCGATTAGTCTACAGAAAACACATGTAATGAAGCAAGAAGCACTGTCCCCTCCAACCATAGATAGTGAGGGTCAAAATCTTTCGGTTGTTGAGCATTTCATATACCTTAGATCCAATATTTCTAGTTCTCTCTCCGTTGATGAAGAGATACATATCAGGATCGCAAAAGCAGCAGCAACTATGGCAAAACTGAATAAGCCGGTTGTGGAATAATCTCAATTCAACTGATAAAACAAAAATAAGTATCTATCAGGGATGTGTGTTTAGAACGCTCCTATATGGTAGTGAGGTGTGGACCACGTATACAAGTCAGGAGCGGAAACTCAACAGCTTCCCTCAAAGATGTCTGCGTCGCATTTTATGCAACTTTAGCAGGACCATGTCCCCAACGCGGAGGTCTTGGAACGTGCACACATGTTTAGCATATTCTCTTTTCTTATCAAGAGGCGCCTCTACTGGTTAGGTCATGTACGGAGAATGGAGGAAGTATGTATCCCAAAGATGCTGCTGTTGGCAGAAGGGACAAGACTTATTGGACGGCCACGCCTGAGATTTATGGACGTTTGCAAAAGGAGCATGAGTGAAGCCGATAGTAAAAATAAGAATGGGAGCACATTGCCGAACATCGTTTCATCTGACGAAAAGCAGTGTATTAAGATGTTAAAAAGGCAGAAGATACGCGAAAAAGGGCACTTGCAACAAAAAGAATAATAAGGAAATCAAAACCTTACAAGGAATCAATATTCTCCTGCGAGAGATGCGGTCGAGATTGTCATTCTAGGTTTGGCCTAGTGAGCCACTCATCGAAGTGTAGGACTACATAGCTACTCCATCGTCTAAGGAAGACAGAAGGATGCCATACAATAGATGATCTCATTAAAATAATGCAGATATAAATACTCTAAAAATTAAAGTACATGACCAAAAATCTATTTCTCTAACATTTTTTAGTTTGTTCAAATTCAGGCAAGGTCATTGTAAGTGCGCTAGTCATTTTACTTGATCATTATTATTATACGTGGTTTTATATAGCGCGATACCCCAGTTATTTAAAGATGATGGAAAAATTTAATTTACACTTCCAAAAAAGATTATTGGTGCATTGTATAATGTTTGAGGAAGTAATGTTTAAGGAATTTTCATTGAGTAATGTTTTAAACACAAAAGTTTTTTTCTAAACAGGTGAATATATATTTTATTACTTATGTTTTCTGTTAGTGAGCGCTACATCGAAATTTTAAAAAATTAACAAACCTACTACTTCATTGGACTCTTTCAATGATTCCCTAATATAATATGACTAGTTGGCTAATTTGATCAACTAAACATTATTTTGTCATTTCAGCAAAAGTTTCTACCAGTTCAGAAGGTACTTGCTTCCACAATTTTATTTTCAAAAAATTTTACATTGCACTCAATTTTGTTGTTGATATGTTCTTATGTTTACTTTGTATTAATGATAAAATAGTTTAGTAAGTTCACCATCTCATACGCTAAAATATCAGAATATTTATATAAGTATTACAATTTTTAGCTATGTCCACTTGACCCCTCTAGAAAGATGGAACCTTAAAAACGACGGATAGATGCCACCGTCCCAATCTTAGTTACATGGTTACGCATGAAATTACACTAACCTAATAGATTTTAATGTATCTCCTTTAAACTATTATGACTTTCAGCCATGTCTGTTAGTTTTCCCTGGGGATGTTTAACCACAACTTCTTCATATAATGTTACTGAACCATCAGCCAAAATTTTATACAAGAAATTGATTCTTCAGATTTTATTGCCTTTCAAATAATATAGATTTTGTGTTTGAGGAAACTTTATAAAATCTGACTCTTAAAAACTTCGAGTGAGCAAACAGTTATCATGTCATGCAAAAAAAAAACAAAAAAAAAACAACGCTTTTAATTAAATCCATGCAAATATAACTTCATTCAAACTTGCTTATGTTGCATTTATTAAAGAATATGTTACATGTTTTCCCATTTAACCTAGAAAGAGTCGAGGAAAGGAGCGACATGCATTCAAGTAAGATACAAGATTTGCAATTTGTTCATATGTGAATCTTACTTTGATAACAGTGGTGTTAATAGTTGATTTGTGGATAGTGACAGAAATTATCCGTTGAACACATTCAATTTCTCTTCCGAATGTTTCGTAATGCTACTCTTTTTTTAACGGCATTAGAGTAATTTTTATTTTATTAAGACGCCCGATAAAAATGTTAAGCTCCTGTTTGAAAATGAATTACAATTCAACTAGATAGAGTCCGCCAAACATTGGCGCCGTGAACTTCCCATCTAGTAAAAGTTACTTGACAAAAAATGAACTCAATTAACGCACATATAAGAATCACAACATTTGCTACACCCCTTCCCCCATGATACGTCACTGCACACTTTTATTTCACCCCCATGAACTATATTAATATTCTCAAGTCCCAACCACTTTTAAACCGAATACTTTTTACACAATACTTAAATTGAGACGATTTGATTTCCAAAAAGAAAATATTACGCACCAAAGGCTATTGCGTTATTAAAAAAAGATATATATTATTTACTGTAGTTATCGGGAATTATGTTTTGCGCACTCGTGAACTCATTATTGAACCCCACTCTTGGCGTATCTATGTATAGCCTGCGTGGTGGTGTTTGATCTTTGCTGGTGACTCATATATATAGATATATAAAGTGTTTAACAAAAGGCATTTGAGTTGACACAAAAGTTGGTAAAAATGTCATCATCATCATCAAGCCCTTAGTCGTTGGACCATTGGGGCGCCACAGATGACATGAGAACTATCCTTCTTTATTCCCTTCTGTTTTCTGCACTTCGTTTAGCATCGCCTAGTTAAAAAAAATATATATTCCATTTCAAATAGCGACTATACTCAAAATAATACCATCCCTTAGTTAGATACATTGAAACTGTTAGACGTATTTTTATTTAATTTTTTTTTAAACTTTTTATTGCGCAATGTTTTCCTTCCCAATAAATTCCAAAAAGATAGTGTTCTTTGCAATGTCAAAAAATTAAAAACAAATTTTTAACTGAAAAAAAAAAAACAGCTGGAAGTCTTCTAGAGCAATTTTTTTTTTAAAGATTGTATTTTGTATTTTAAAGATGTGGACGGACAGTCCAGCGTGGATACCACAGGTAAGTAAATGTTCCAAAAGTTAAACAGAAGCATCAGAGTCATAGGTGTAGAGGATAATCTAATCAAATGTTGACATAGTTTACTTCTAATTTTGGATCAAAAATGATTTCAAAATAATAAATGTGTCCACTATGTCCTGTGAAAAATAATTTGAAAACTTTTACTTTTACATGGGGGAAGAAATGATCGTAAATTTGATTCGGAGCTTAATTTTTGTTTGCAGTAAATGAAAGTTACTGAAGCTCATAATGTCAACTTGAACACAATTAATTTACACCCAAAAAGAATAAGGACAATCAGCAGGTGGCCGAACACTGGCCTTTGTATTAATTTTAATTGTGCTAAATACATTTTTAATCCTTTACAGTTTTATTTGAATGAGATTTAAAACACATGTTTATATTTAGTGGCATATGTATTAGATTTTAATTGTATTCATTATATTTTAATTATTTATTTTATTTTAATTAATTTAAGTACTTAAAATACTCAATGTCAATATCAGTAGCTGCCCCATCAGATCGTAATTTTATTAATTACTTATTTTTAACTAAATTCCTTGCATTTTAATTCGAATAATTTCTCAAATGTCTACATTTAGTGGCATATGTGTTAGAATTTAATTGAAGCATTTAAATTTTTAATTATTTATTTTAATTTTAATTAGCATTATTAATCAAATGTCCATATTATTGGCGTTTGAATTTGATAAGAATTGTAGTGATTCAATTTTTAATCATTTGTTTTTAATGTTAAGTGGCATAATTGCTCAAAAGTCTATGTTAGTGGCTTTTGTATTTGATAATAATTGTATTCGTTTAAAAAAAAAAAATTCACTTTCTTATTTTAATTGGCTTAAATTATTTTCATCTTCCGTACCCCATGATAAGACTTTGCCTTGATGAGTATCCCCTATTTTGAAATATAACTACTCATTTTTTAAACGTGAGAAATATATACTGAAGTTTCCTAACATCATCATCATCATTAAAATTTTTGCCGTACACCAGGTGGTCGTCTGCATTACCCCAATGGAAATCTTTGTCCTGTATGATATACATGTGTTCTTATGATATTTACAAAAAAAATTCTTTTATGAACTGCTTAATGAATTAACGCCCATGATATCTAATTTTCATTTTGTTCTATGAAATTTAGCTGAGACAAAATAAAATGTTCAATAACTTTCTGTATCAATTTTATGTGTTTCCCCGCTCAGGTACTTTGTCAAGCGATAAAAGCGATGAAAGAAGCGAAAAAGAAAGCTATGAGCAATCACGTAATACATTTTTATCCACTTAATATGTTACTGTTTCTCCTGTCTCTCTCCTCTCTCTCTCTCTCACTCCTGTCTCTCCTGTCTCTCTCATTTCTCTCTCGCTCTCTCTCTCTCTCTTGTCTCTCTCCTGTCTTTGTTTCCATACTGTCAAATTATAGAAAGGGTTTTAAAAATTTTATCCATTTGTAAGTTTAATGACTAAATAAGAGTAAAAAAAGAATTGGCTGCTATTTATTTTAATTTGTTATGAGCTTAACGGGATATAGCGAATCTGAAATGAGTGATATCTTAAAGCTCAATATACAATTAATCTCAGAGATATTTAATTGCATCTTCCTTGTCTTGCATGTCTTGATATACTATAACATTCAAATGGTTGGTACCTTCCTACCTAATAAAACAACATTTGTTTTAACAATAAATATATTTTTATTTGGTGGAATTGCAGTACAAATATTTTATTTGGTGCTAAATCAAAATCCATAAAAAATATCTATTACTTGATTTTCTGTCTCTGGTTGATCCGGTATTTTAGTGTATGCCAAAACGTGGCAAGTGTACTTGTTTTTATAGCCATTTTAATTTTTAGCTATTGTTTTTATAGTCATTTTTCACATTGTAGTTACTATTCTAGTGTCTCTGGTTTTTCATTTTTATTTTACTTTAGCAGTTTAATAGTTTACATATTTTTAATAATTGTAAAGCGCTTAGAGCTGTAAGGTAAGGGTTGTACAAAAATGACTAAATAATAATAATAATAATTAATGATATATTGAATAAAATAGAAAAATCGACATGTAATTACTATCATCTGTTCTTTTCATTCTGTATTTTTAAGAAGTCGACGCGGTCTCCTACGGAAGAGACTCAAGTAAGTACAAGATATCAAACATGTTCAATGAACGCCACTTATCAGTAGGCTTAGTGCAAAAGTTCATCTCAAAAGGATTAGTCTCAAATCAAAATTGATCTAGAGAAAATTCAAAATATTTGTTTCTACTACGTCGTTTGCAAAAAAATAAATAAATAACAAAAGTTTAGTTAGAGAAAGGCAATTCGTTATTTGGATTTTGAATTTGAATTGAATTCAGAAATTCAATTTAAGATTAAGAAATATAATTAGTCTACTTAAAACACTACTTTTTTTTTTTAATTTATGAATCCTAAGATTTTAAAAATAGATTACACAACAGATTAAAAAAGTACAATTAGCAGCTTTTATCAAGATAAAATTACACCTTTTAATGTCAATTTATTAAAATGACTACACTAAGACAATGATGATCAAAGCAGCAGAACATATCATGATTAATTGCTTAACATTGACAAATTTGATATTCTGTCGAACTGGACACAACCGACGTGAAGGCATGTGTGTATAGTGGTCAACGTTTTTTTTGGCTGATTAGCCATATTTCAAATTACAGGCTTTGTTTGTCTGGTAATAAAGGATTTTGGGAGCCGATTGTCATTATCGGCAAAAGCCTCGACAAGCAAAAACCCCATCACCATCACGGATGGACGGGGCGCGTTCACTTTGGATGGCAACTCACCTAAGACAAGCAACAACACCATCAGCAACCTGGATGGACAAGTTTTGTTCACTTTGGATGGCAATTCATTAGCACCCACGGTGGGAGGTATTCGTAAACTTTGGAGGGCTACTCATCTAAGATAACGAAAACTATAACTTCAAACTCCGAGATGAAGCCCCGTAGGCGGTATGATATTAACACAATTACATTTCCGGCAACCTCTCCGACACTACGACACCAAGCTCTATCAGCCACACACGATGTTCCTTTGGGTTATCCGTATGCGCGGGGAGGGAAATTTTCTGTTCAGGCAACCACCTTATCATCCTAACTAGAATATCCAAGGCTTTGTGATTTCGAACTTTTATGTCTCCACCATCGTCGCTAAGTGATAGACGGATGGCAGAAAAGGAAATTCCTTCAAAGAGACGCTTATGGCTCGGAAGTAGCACTTAGCCGAACACGGACCTATCTAATAGCCAAACACTGGCCTGTCAGACAAAAACTGGCCTTTCTATCTTAGATTTTAATTGTATTTTTTAAAAACAATAAAATAGATTCTTTTTTAATATAATTACCTGCCTCTAAAAATTAACCAAAATTGTTCAGATATTTTTCATTTTGTTTCTTATGTAGGTTTGACGGTCAGCGCATATTGACGCTGAAAGGACGGATACACGTAGCCACCCACGATCACGTAGAAAGTCTTTGTCCACTAAATATGTTACTGACTTCCACCTTGCATGTAAAGCATGGATACACGTAGCCACCCACGATCACGTAGAAAGTATTTGTCCACTAAATATGTTACTGACTTCCACCTTGCATGTAAAGCATGGATACACGTAGCCACCCACAATCACGTAGAAAGTCTTTGTCCACTAAATATGTTACTGACTTCCACCTTGCATGTAAAGCATGGATACACGTAGCCACCCACAATCACGTAGAAAGTCTTTGTCCACTAAATATGTTATTGAATTCCACCTTATGGCATGTAAAGGATGAATAAACGTGGTCACCCACGATCACGTAAGAAGTCTTTGTCCACTTAATATGTCACTGACTTCAACCTTGCATGTAAAGAATGGATAGATGTGGTCACCCACGATTGCGTAAGAAGAATTTGTCCACTTCATATGTTACTGACTTTCACCATGCATGTAAGAAATATAGCATGCCTTCTAACAGTTTTAATCGTTGACTACTTTAATGACTAAATAAAAGTAAAAATACTTTTTGGTTTGCTTGTTGTTTTATTTTTAGTATGAGCTCACTGGTTGTAGTGTGTCTTGTATTAGTGTAGACTTACAGCTCAAGTCACAATCAATGTACCAGTTTGTGGTAAGACAACTAAATTTTCTTACATGTCTTGATATTATATAATAAAAGGAATTACCGACAACTTTGAATCAGTTAAGGTCAGAATGTTTGTCAATCAACATGCACTGCAAGTTTACAATAGAAAGACAATGACTTCTGTGGTTTAACTGTATCAAAGACACCCTGAAAAGTCCGCAATATTAGTATCCAGCTGCCGTCACGATTTGCTTAAATCCGCCAATTACATCTCCGCGATGCCTCCGCGGGTGAAGCAGGCATAACAAGAAGACGAAATTTTGCAAGAAAAGCATTACGTTAAATCGTCTGACTCAAGTGTTTCTTATAATGAATAAATCAAATCCTCCAAGCATTGTGATCAATTTGGCACATATAGTGGAATAGCTGGATCTTTTGACTTCTTCTCTTTGGGGATTAGGGGGGAGAGGGGGGTCTCTTTCCTTTGTCGCTCAAATTTCAATACGACAAAATATACAGAATAAAAATTAAACATTAAGCAATGGAATGTACTATGAATAGTGAATAGATATGCAGCCAACAAAGAATTCCTCGTGTTGGACAAAAACTTCTGCCCCTCTATGTTCCTAAGTTGGTGAGTGCATATATACGGCTGGTGAATGGGGAAGAAATCATCAGCATTGAAAATTATTTTTTTTATATGTATCCTTTAAATTGATGGGAGCCCAGTGAAATCGTGTAGTACTTTGTGTTATGGGAACAATATACTCTTTATTTTCTAATCAAAATCTATAGATCATTTTGAGCTTGGTCATAAAGACTAGACATAAGATACATTTTAAGGTATTTTCAAATTAGAGCCAGGAAGCTTAAAAACCACTGAATAAGTAGCAATGCTGATATGGACGTGAAAGGGTAATAAGGGGAGAGACTGCAATCAGGTTAGCAAAATATAAAATGAGTAAAATAAAGTAGGGTTAAACCTGAAAAAAATGAACGTAACAAAACAATGAACGAGTCGGCAGGAAGCCTTCGTCAGCAAAGCAAACAACAGAAAAAAAACAGAATTAAATTAAAACATTCATTTGCTGCCCACGGAAACTACTTCTAAGTTAAGTTCAATTTTATTCTGTTTTTTTTTCTGTTGTTTTGTTCGCTGACGAAGGATTCCTGCCGACACGTTCGTTGTTTTGTTGGGTTACTTTTTTCAGGTTTAACCCTACTTTGTTTCACTCATTTCATATAGACGTGAAAAAGCTGAAGTGGTAACATTTGAGAGCATTGGTGAAAGTTATCTTGGGGGTCACTGATAAGGTCTAAGTGTGGAATCTTTAACGTCAAAATAAGGGCAAGAAGATGAACAGATCGATTTATTTTGATCTAAAATGTTTTCTTCTTAAAGCATTTGTCCTTAATCGGTGACGGAACTAATAATAGGGCATTATGAAATATGTCACAATGCTACTGAGGTCGGCGCAACAAAGTCTGTATTACAAAGTCGATGTGGTAGATTTAATTAACTTAATATCTTCCCTAAAGAAATGGAAATATATTAGAACCAAGTCATTTACTTCAAAATATAAAAATATCACTGAGTATTTGAGCCTCCAAAGCAGGAATTCTTTCAGGCATATCACCGGTTGGGGGGGGGCACTGCCCCCCCTACCCGGAGGAAAGTCAAGTGCCCCCCCCCCCCGGAGCAAAATGTTTAGAATAATATAATGATTAAATTTTTTGGATTAAAATCGACTAAATTGTCTTTTTAAAACAGTTTTAGAAATATAAATATATCTTGCTGTTAACCGATTACAAGAAGAGGAATCTATGAAATATCGCTACGCTCGATATATTTGATGATTTGTAGGCTATAGTTAAGACTAATCTTGTTAAAGGCGTATCTTATTCGATGATAAATATTGCACTGATCACTCCAGATTATAAGCCGATATCTTACTTCCTGTAGTTCTTATATTTATTTATTTTTTTGCAACTTCAAAAGTTTAAAGATTTTAAAAAACGCTTTATTTAATTACCGTTACATCAAATATAAAGGTCAACAATTTTAATAATAGTTCTTGCTAAGTATCCAACGTGCGTAATCTATTTTCAAATTATATTTCGTTATAAAAGAATGAATTTTAAAGTAGGGATTGGTGTTAATTATACATTGTATGATGGCATTCGTCTTGAGGAAATATGTTTATTTGCTAAGTATAAATTTAATAATTTCCATGTGTGTAGACTTATAGAAAATGTAAACTTTATAAAAATCAGATAATTTCTTTTCTTTAAAAAAAAAAAATTAATTTCAGTAGACATTTTCTGAAATGAAATGAATCACAGCTGATTTGTCGTAAAAATAATTGAAAACGTTATAGAAATAATAATAATAATAAGAGGTCTTATATAGCGCGGTACCCCAGCCTAGGGCTGGGCTCACCGCGCTGTACATAAAAATTTTATCAAAAGAGACATAATCATGACATTAAAATAAAATACATTTATGAAATAAAGTACAGCAATGTATATTCAAATACTGTCAAATGAAATAAAATGCCTTAGAAACGGATCACTGGTCTAAGTTAATGTATCGTTTATCGAAAAAATGTCTCTCCTATCTTCCACCAACACCCTTTACATTCTCAGCATATACCTGGATAGCTACTAGTGATGAATCCTGCACTGACTCATTATCTGAGAAACCTGGGGGTTCAATAAGGTTTCCCTTTTTTTTTTCTTTAAATTGTTTAAGTAAATTAAAATGTGTTTCTTTAAATTCTAAAAAGTTGTGTATAGTATTTCCCTATGGATTGTTTTTATGTTATCCTTTTCACCCATGATGCTTTATGATAAATTGTTGCCCCCCAAAAAAACCTAATACTTATTTGATAATTTTGGTCATAAATTCATAGTACTTTTCAGATCGTCGATACTGATCGGATCAATCATGAATTGAGAAGAGGAAAGGTTTACGAGAAACTGAGCTGTCAACAAATTCAAGAGCCGTCCAAGTTGAGGTAATAAATACAGCTGAATTTGATGTGGAAAATGCGAATAAAATTTGAAACGCAACTGGACAAGAACCTGATGCTGTGGAAGTTTAGAATAAAAGAAAAGCTCCACGAATAACGGTCAAGGATATGTTTGTGTGTGTGTGTCTGTTTGACTAGATTTTGGGCTCTGTTAATTCATTGAAAGCAGTACATTTATTTGAACGTAACTGTGGAATAGTGCAAGAAATGTTTAACAATCTCATTATACGTCTAAATAAAGATCTGACGACTTGGCTAGTGCGAGTGAGAAAGATGAAGGGCTAGAGAGAGTGAACGAGGTGAAGGGCGAGTGAACGAGGTGAAGGGCGAGTGAACGAGGTGAAGGGCGAGTGAACGAGGTGAAGGGCGAGTGAACGAGGTGAAGGGCGAGTGAACGAGGTGAAGGGCGAGTGAACGAGGTGAAGGGCGAGTGAACGAGGTGCAGGGCGAGTGAAAGAGGTGAAGGGCGAGTGAACGAGGTGAAGGGCGAGTGAAAGAGGTGAAGGGCTAGAGAGAATGAGACAAATCAAGAGATAGAAACAATGCTAAAGATAGAGACAATGTTAGAGATAGAGACAATGCTATAGATTTGAGATAGAGACAATGCTAGAGATAGGCACAATGCTAGGGATAGAGACAATGCAAGAAATTGAGACAATGCTAAAGAAAGAGACAATGCAAAGGAAAGAGACAATGCTAGAGATAGAGACAATGCTAGCGATATAGACAATGCTAGAGATAGAGACAATGCCAGATATAGAAACGATGCTAGAGATAGAGACAATGCAAGGGATAGAGACGATGCTAGAGATAGAGACAATGCTGGAGATAGAGACAATGCTAGAGATAGAGACAATGCTAGAGATAGAGACAATGCTTTGGATACAGACAATAATAGAGATATAGACGATGCTAGAGATAGAGACAATGATAGAGATAGAGACAATGCTTGAGATAGAGACAATGCTAGAGATAGAGACAATTTTGGATATTGAGACGCCCCTGGCATAAGATAAAATTCTAGAGAAAGAGACAAATCCAGAAATAGAGACAGTTTTGGTGATAAAGACAATTCTAGAAATAGAAAAAAAACCTCTAGACTTAAAGACGTTTCTAGAGATGGCGTCACATGCGCTAAGAGAAATGGGTCAACAGACAGAATCCGTGGACAGAGAGACCTGGGCGATGTATGCGCTAAGAGAAATGGGTCAACAGACAGAATCCGTGGACAGAGAGACCTGGGCGATGTATTAAAAAAGGGAAAGTGTGGGCGATTCGTATGATTTACAACTTTTATTCTTTTGTTCAAAATGCCTTTCTAGTAAAACTTGATACAATGAAGTTAACTTGCCATGTAATTTAAAATATGTATTTTGTCGTGTACGTTTCATCCTGTAAGAGGAATAAAACGCATGATTGACAGCTATTTCCCTTTGCGCCCTAAAAAAAACCTTCATGAAAATATTTGTTTTATTTCACAAGTAGACACAGACATCAAACAGACCTGCACTATTCTATCGGAAATTTTCTAATTATCATTTAAGCTTTAGATCTTTCTATGCAATGTAAAGAGTATAAAATAAACTATTTGATATTCAAGAATGTATGACTTATTGACGATTTTTTAGTTAAATTATTTAATAAAATGCCATATAAGTGAAACGTAGAGATATTAATGCAAGCTATGATTGCCAAGTGTTCATGAAGATGTAATATATTCTTAGAATCGTTAAATAAAAAACTAAATTGCTTCAGTGAAGATTTCAAAAATGTTTTGTAGAGGAAAAAGTAAAACCCAAATTCACGTGTTAAGAAACTTAATGAACATCAGCAGGACAAAAAAAAAAAAAAAAAACCCAAAAAAAAAAAAGAATACCCCCCCACAAAAAAAAAAAAAAGAAAAAAAAAAAAAAAAAATAGTGAAGATTTCAAAAATGTTTTTTAAAGGAAAAAGTAAAACCCAAATTCACGTGTTAAGAAACTTAATAAACAACAACAGGAAAAAAAAAAAAAAAAAAAAACCCAACAGAATACAATGATACCCCCTCCCTATTAACAAGAAAAGCGTATTGTTGAAAATATACCTCATTTTGATCTATGCTACCCGGAACATAAAAAAATAAATAACATCAAATACACAGATATATTTGATTCTCAAATTGGTGGCCCGCTACGTATGCTGGACGCTCTGTCGTATATACTTAAAAACGGAGAAAAAAACAACACATTAAGGCGATAGAGACCATAATAACGTTAGAATCTCTAATTTACTTTAAATTTTAATATGAGATCTCCTATATGTTTATGTCTTCAGGTCAAACACATTTTCAGTCTTATTAGATTGGGGCGTAATTCATATCCGCTTCATATGTCGGTGGTCCCTTGAGTTAAACCGCTATGCTTGGTAGAAGCACATTGCCGTGTCAAGGTTACTGGACATACCGTTCCCTTGAGTTAAACCGCTATGCTTGGTAGAAGCACATTGCCGTGTCAAGGTTACTGGACATACCGTTCCCTTGAGTTAAACCGCTATGCTTGGTAGAAGCACATTGCCGTGTCAAGGTTACTGGACATACCGTTCCCTTGAGTTAAACCGCTATGCTTGGTAGAAGCACATTGCCGTGTCAAGGTTACTGGACATACCGTTCCCTTGAGTTAAACCGCTATGCTTGGTAGAAGCACATTGCCGTGTCAAGGTTACCGGACATACCGTTCCCTTGAGTTAAACCGCTATGCTTGGTAGAAGCACATTGCCGTGTCAAGGTTACTGGACATACCGTTCCCTTGAGTTAAACCGCTATGCTTGGTAGAAGCACATTGCCGTGTCAAGGTTACCGGACATACCGTTCCCTTGAGTTAAACCGCTATGCTTGGTAGAAGCACATTGCCGTGTCAAGGTTACTGGACATACCGTTCCCTTGAGTTAAACCGCTATGCTTGGTAAAAGCACATTGCCGTGTCAAGGTTACTGGACATACCGTTCCCTTGAGTTAAACCGCTAAGCTTGGTAGAAGCACATTGCCGTGTCAAGGTTACCGGACATACCGTTCCCTTGAGTTAAACCGCGATGCTTGGTAGAAGCACATTGCCATGTCAAGGTTACTGGACATACCGTTCCCTTGAGTTAAACCGCTATGTTTGGTAGAAGCACATTGCCATGTCAAGGTTACCGGACATACCGTTCCCTTGAGTTAAACCGCTATGCTTGGTAGAAGCACATTGCCGTGTCAAGGTTACTGGACATACCGTTCCCTTGAGTTAAACCGCTATGCTTGGTAGAAGCACATTGCCGTGTCAAGGTCACTGGACATACCGTTCCCTTGAGTTAAACCGCTATGCTTGGTAGAAGCACATTGCCGTGTCAAGGTCACTGGACATACCGTTCCCTTGAGTTAAATGGCTATGCTTGGTAGAAGCACATTGCCATGTCAAGGTTACCGGACATACCGTTCCCTTGAGTTAAACCGCTATGCTTGGTAGAAGCACATTGCCGTGTCAAGGTTACTGGACATACCATTTCGAAATAATTGAACGATTTGACCCCACCCCCCCTCCAAAAAAATAAAATAAATAAAAGGCCCTTCGGAATGTAGTTTGAGGATTATTTTACATTATTTTTGTTTGATGTTTGCATTGACGAATTATAAAAATTAGATGCTTTACTACTGTCTTACGATTTCCTTCTTCGCTTTATTTGTATTATTTAGTGAAGTTTTACGTGTTATGTTCTCGGAGAAGACTTTTTTGCGATACGTTCACATTGTTGTTTTTTATTTGGTGTCATTTGTCCTAGATTTCCTATATGTATGCTAGATATTATCATATAAAGTTTGAAAGCAGCTTCCCTGGTTCTATCCTGAACTCTGATATATTTACACAGCAAAATGCAATAGATATTAATATGTTACTTTCAAAATAATTTCTTGTTTTCAAAGTTCTCAGTGATATTTGGATGTTGCTGTTTTATTTCTTTGATTATTTTTTTGGACATTTAATGTCATATTCTTTCAATAGCGTAATACCATGTACCATTAATTTTAAAATTAAAAAAAAAAAATATTTTCCAATAAACTAAAAATGTATGATCTGTTTTTTTATAAGAATAAAAATATCAATTCGCTTCTTTTACTTTGCCACAATTGAACATCATTTAGTTGCTTGTTGCCAAGTTTCATAGTAATATTTAGCACTCGAAAAATAAAGATCTATAATAATAATCACCGAGTGGATCTTGCTCGCCCGCTCTATTGCGCACCATGATAACGTTTTTATTGGCTCATTCTCCTTTCGTCACCTCCAAATGCACACACAAGACAACAATTCAACTAAGCAATGTTGGATGCGCCATCTGGAATAATATTATAGATATGCACCTCTTCACATATTTTTTTTTGGTCACGTGCAATGTTACCTTTTCCCGGCCTCTTAAAATAATATTAAGTCTAGTAAAAGAAAATGCGCACCGAACAGAGGCAAACTTTTTTTTTTGGAATAAAGCAGTGCTGCACCCAAGTTAGCTATATTGAACGGAGACCAAAATTAGTCACTTATTTCCCATTAATTAATACATTTTTTCTAATGTCTTTACTGTTACCAAGAAGCTCTGTTTAATTATATATTTTAACCTTTTTAAGGTAACGTCATGGAAAGAAATAATAATAATATTTATTCGTTCATTTCAACACCGACAAGTAGAAAAGAAACCGTTAAAATGATCGTCTAAGTTGTGTAAGTCTGCAAGTCTCTTGGTGGTGCTGCTCTAAGCCCTTTTTAAACTCTCTGGTGGCGCTGCTCTCAACTGGTTATAATTAGTAAAAAAAAAAACAATATGTTGTTGCTTTGTCTATGTGTCATGGCTTTGTCTGGGATGACTTTGTGGGGGATAAATTTGTGTGGATGACCTTTGTGGGATGTCTTTGAGTGGGAGAAATTTATGTGGGATGACCTCACGTTAGATGACTTTTTGGGGGATGACTGTGTGTGGGACGACTTTGTGTGGGATGACTTTTGTGGGAAGACATTGAGTGGGAGAAATTTGTGTGGTAGGACTTCGTGTTGGATGACTGTGTGTGGGATGACTTTGTGATGAATGACTTTTTGTGGGATGACTTTCAGTGGGATAAATTTGTGTGGGAGGACTTCGTGTTGGATGACTTTGTGTGGTATGACTTTTTGTGGGATGACTTTGTGTGGGAGAAATTTGTGTTGGAGGACTATGTGTGGGATGACTTTGTGTAGATGAGTTTGTGTTGTAGAACTTTGTGTTGGAGGTTTGTGTGTGTGTGTGGGGGGGGGGGATTTATGTTATATGCACTGTAAAAATTTAACGATAAATAAAATATTTCCAACACAGTTAATCAAACGATGAAAGATTTTAAATTGTAAGACTATTTCGACGCACCCCCCCCCCCCCCCACACAATTAGAATAAGGTTGTGATAAATGTTTTAGCAAAAAATTGTTATAAATATATGTATTAATCTCATTGACATCTTTAACGAGTCTGTCTTGACAGCTTCTTGAATGACCAACCCTGAATGGCTAAACCGAGATTATCAAGAGGAGCAGCCCATCGAAAGACGTGTAACTGACCAGTCAAACATCATCGTGCCGACCATTGTGATATATCTAGCCAGTCAAATGTCTTCTAGCCGACCTATTGTTGCCTCAAACGTTGAGAGTTAAAGGTGAACATATTCAAGTACACCGTTATCGAAGTGATGGTCTTGTAACTTGAGTCAAGGCTAGAGAGCAACTCAGGAAGTAACGCTTCTCTGGTGAAAAGAAACAAGTGCTCGTAAAAGTTCGATTTGGTTTAACGGTATAAAATCACGCTTTCTTTAATAGAAACAACACAAAAGAAATGAAAATTATCCATGCTTTGGGTAACACACATTCTGAGTTTATTTTTAATTTATAGAATATTACCGCATCCCAAAGCGAATTAGCAAATACAAAGATATTCACATAAAAAAATAGCAATTAAATATGGAGAAAACGCATTTAAAATCACAAAGTTATTTATTGTTTTTATAAATAAAGTGTATCTTGCAATAACATAAATTTGTTTCAAGATACAATCATTGAGATGAACACATCCATTAAAGAAAGATTTCCTCAGCGTTATTAAAACTGAGTTGCATTGGCTAACGTTGTGAATGTATCTGTTTTGTCTTTCTTCAATAGGTTATTTTTGTACAGATAACTCCGGACAGACGTTTTATTGGTTGTCCACGAGTTCTACCCACAATGCCATCTGTTAAACTGCTAATACTTTTATCGCTGTTAACAAGTAAGTTTGTTTCAAAAATATATCATAAAAAACGTTTTAAAATGTATTTTTATAAATGACAACAAACCTTCCTCTTGTAACAGAAGTGGTTCGAGTTTTACTATATTAATCATAAAAAAACCCCACCGATATCTGTTGAAGATTACTTGAAAATGTTTTAATTTTTCTTCATCGGTTAGAATTAAGAATTTCGTTCAACAGCTATTTGGCAACCCTGAATTAATTACTAAAAATTTTTCGAAGCTGCTCAAGTTGTCCACCACAGTTTGTTCAAGGAGCGCAAAGAAGTGAAACATAAAAAAAATATATAAACATTGGCTTTTCTTAGAAAACATTTGAAACCTTCGCTTGGGAAACCAAGACGCAGCAAGGCTCCAAGACTCGGAAAGTATGGAGATCCTCGGCACAGACCGGCTATTTTGAATCCCACGCCATGTTTCGTTGCAACATTCTGACTTTTGTGTTTTAAGACGTCTTATCTCCTACGGATTAACCGTCCTATCCACGAAGCTTGCCTGCCAGGTTACCTAGTCCATCCCAACGCTTCATTCACCAAAAAACTGTTACGATCCAAGATAAAATCAAATTGCCACAATCTCCACCAATCTTCATCGCCAAGGGGTAGAATGTTAAGTTTCTATAGCTCATCATATTTCTTCAATGACTGGTTGGTCTAACAAGTTCGGTGGTGTTGTAGTATTTTAAAGCTTTGAGTCTAGTATGACGTCATTTAATGGATATTTCTGCCAGCGTCAGTGACAATCACTACTTATTTCTGTTTTGAGTGAACTTCTAATTAAAGAAGTCTTGTCATGATAAAGGGAAAAGTGTCCTCTATTCATTGTATATTAACTGTGCTGTAAATCATATGTACATTTTTCACAGTTCACAGGTTAGCCAGTCAGGACGAAGCAAACATAAAGATCGCTTTAAGAGGTTACTTCAGAGACTACAGCCCCTTCTCTTGTCACACATTGGTTGGTATGGTTCAGGGCGTTGATCGCCTGGCGTTGTCAGGGAATCTCATTATATCCGGATTCAACTCATCCGTCAATGCAACTTTCGGATTGTTATCATTACACGATGCATATATAGTAAGTTCTTCAAATTGTTTCCAATTGTAGGATTTTAAATTATAGGTCTAGGTCTTCAAATTGTTGGTCTTACAATTGTAGTTTTTCAAATTGTAGATCTTCGAATTGTTGGTCGTAAAAGGTTTAGGTCTTCAAATTGTAGGTCTTCAATGTATAGGTCTTCAAATTATAGGTATTCAAATTGTAGGTGTCAAAAATTCTGGCCTTGAAATTGTTGGGCTTCAAATTGCAGGTCTTCAAATTAATGGTCTTCAAACTGTAGATCATAAAATTATACTTCTGCAAATTGTAGGTTTTTCAAATTGAAGATCTTCAAATTGTAGATCATCAAATTGTAGGTCTTTACATTGTAGGTCTTTAAATAGTATGTATAGTTTTTCAAATTGTAGGTCTTCAAAGTGTAGATCTTCAAAGTGTAGGTCTTCAGACTGTAAGTCTTAAAATTATTGTTCTATAAATTGGCGTTTCTTATGTTATTTTTAAGAGCTCATTCAATGTTTGCAATACATGCGCTCCTAGAATTTGCATTATTATTATTGGCTTATAAAATATTGTAGAACTCTGGAACACTATTGAAAATGAGGTTGAATTGAATGGTTTTGATTAAACACACGTTTTCAACTTCCGAAACGTTTCAAGTTTCTACGAGGAATCCGTTTTTAATTTTGTTCAATCAAATCATGTGTCCCTCATTTTTCAGAGTCTTGCTACACAAATAGAAAGCTCAACTTGCCCACAACCTCCTGAAGTGGAGATGGATACCTGCGCCTGCACATATCTGGACATTAAAGAACTACACTTCGCTTGCAACTTGACGGCTTCCTGCAAGATGTCAGAGAAACTGTATTTTTACATGAACTACAACAACACCTATTATTACAGTGATTCATTATCAAACCTCCCAACACACTGTAAGCACAGCTATACAATTACAGCGATTCATTATCAAACCTCTCAAAACACTCTAAGCACAGCTATACAATTACAGCGATTCATTATCAAACCTCCCAACACACTCTAAGCACAGCTATACAATTACAGATTATCAAACCTCCCAACACTCTCTAAGCACAGCTATAAAATTACAGCGATTCATTATCAAACCTCCCAACACACTGTAAGCACAGCTATACATTTACGCGATTTTTAAAACCGATTTGGTATCGCTTCTGTAAATATCCGGTAAGCCCTGCATAGAAGACTCGAATGTTATAGAAATTCTTTATTGGTTGTTAAAATATGCGATGAATTCACTATACCCTTACAGTGGTCATTTAATATAGATACTTATGTACAGGATGAACGCGGCGATATCGTAACACATATTTTAGCGGTGGTTTTCTGTATTCATCCTTTGAGAATCCTGTGTGAGCAGGATTTATTTTTGTTTACATCAATTTTCTAAGTCAAGTATTATTTAATTGAATGTTTCAGTTTTGAGTTATTTGGATAAGGGAGAGCTCAAGTTGAAACGACCCCCATGTAAACAGCTGTACAGATATTAAATCAATTAAATCTTCATCTCTTTCCCCATTCATTTATCCATCAAAAGTATCTTTAGGGATAGCTCACAAAGTTATAACGAGCAGAGTGCCGAGGTGCATACATTTATTTGTTTAGTTTTGTGTCATGCTGCAACAGACGTAATTTTTTTTTCTTCTTTCCAATGACCGATATGTCAATCAGTTCGCTGTGAGGAGCCACCAGGTACGTGTGCTTTTTTTAAACTCGTTTTTCTTCACATTTCGAACACCAGGTTGCATAAATATATAAACATTAATTTATTTTTCATATGATTTGATTTTAAAAATCAATTCAAATCGTTCAATAATGTATCTTTTTTACACAAGACATTCATAATAAATTATTTCAAACAGCCATTCGGTGAGTTCTCTTAGCCAACTCGGGGACTTTTTAGTTCTCATGAAGATGTGTGACTTCAGGGGGAGCACGCTGGTAAATTCATACAGATTGGGGAACAAAAGAATTGTTATTTCTGTCAGTCCTCGCCCTGATGGAAAGAATTCGTCCCGAACGGCCCGATTCTATGCATCTCTGATGAAGAGGGTGCGATGTATCATCCAAAATGTGTTTAGTTTTGCTATAACATCATTCTTCAAATAGTTCTTCAAGTGAAGAATGTTTAGTTTGTTTTATTTTGCTAGCTTTCTGGATTATTTGGTTTATGCGTTGTTTAATATCAGACGTTGAATTCCCACACCAGCAGGTAATACTGAAATTAAGTAGGCTTCCAATTTTTGCACTGTAGAATAAATTAACGGTTGGTTTGTTTACGCCAAAATTGAACAGTTTTTTGAGGTAGAAAATTCTTTGGTTGAATTTCGTATACAGCATTTGGCCGTGCTCATGCCATGTTAGCTTGTTATTAATGGTGACATTTAAGTCCTTGTATGCCTCACTTTCTCTAAACTTTGATTTTTTTATGTCGAGATCTGTAATCTGGTGTTTCCCCCTCTTCAAATCAGTAACCATTTCCTTTGTTTTTGAGACATTCAACTGGAGAAAATTTTCATCGCACCAATATATAAAAACTTGTAACTCTGTTGCGGTATAGGCCTTCTCCTTCAGATATTAAGCCAACAATGGTGATATCATCAGCAAATTTTAAGAATGGAACGGTGTTGCTTGAGCTTTAAATATCATTGGTATACATTGTATACAGTACAGGAGAGAGAACACAGTCTTGTGGTGCCCCGGTGCTTATTTCTCTGGTTAGAAATAATTGGTTATTCACTTTGACATATTGTGGTCGATTTGTTAAAAAGTTGAGTATCCAAGCCTGAATATTTCAATTGACACCTAACGAGGAAAGTTTCTTTATCATAAGGTGTGGTTGGATGGTGTGGTTGGATGGTGTGGTTGGATGGTGTGGTTGGATGGTGTTAAATGCTGATGAGAAGTCTAAGAAAAGCACTCTGACATATGTTCTAGGACTGTCTAGCTGAGGGTAAACTCTCTCCAACAATAATAAGATTGTATTCTCCGCATTTCTGGCAGGCTGGTAAGCAAATTGGTGGGGGTCAAGTTTTTGCTGTACTTCATTCAAAATTTCTTTCAGAATTATTTTCTTAAAACATTTCATGACAATAGAGGTAAGTGCAACAGGTCGTAATTTTCTTCGGAATTGGTATGATTTCTGAAGTTTTCCAAATTGTTGCTATCGTGTCAGTTAAATAAGGTGTATTAAATAAGTAACAATAAATGTAGGAGAGCTGCTCTGAACATAGTTTAATGAGCCAATCACTTAATTTGTCTGGTCCTGAGGCCTTGGCTGCGTCCACTTGTTTAAATAATGCCATCACACTCTGTTCGGTAAACAATAAAGTACCATCCTGTGTTCTTCTGCCATCCTGAAATGAATTCATCATCTCACCGTGTACTCTTCGAAAGTCCAGGCTGTCAAAACGACAATAAAAGTCATTTAAGTCTTTAACAAAATTCTTCACGTCCTCAACACAAATGCATTCTCGCTTCGAGTGCGTTGTACACATATTGATATTAGCATTTCAAAGTTTTATTAACCACCTTGCTCCTAACACACACAAAAAAGAAGCACTGATAATATCCCCCCCCCCCCAAAACCAGGTCCATTTTCTCTCTGTATTAATGGTCAGGAAAAACGCACCGTCACGTACCCCTTTGACCCTTCACATGCCAGATACTCGTGTAAGAGGGATCTCGTGGACGGTGTTGACCATTTCAACATGACGGGCAAGGTCAACCTCGACGACATTTCCACCAAGAGCACCGTCTTTGTTAGCTTTGGAGTGGCATTATGGAACGAAAGCAGAACATTTACTGTAAGAGCCCATATAATGTTTGCAACATTGTTGTGAATATAGGAACCTTTATACTTCTGTGGTAACATAATTGTGCTATACCATCTGTAACTTTGTAACACCATTGTTACTGCAAGACAATCCACAATTTTGTTCGACAATAAATTACCGTAAGGCCGTTTGTAGAGCTGTTACAGCATAATGACTATAAGACCCTCCTTGATGTTGTAACAGCATAGTTTATGAGAGACCGCCTAAAGTGTTGTTACAGTATATTTACATTTTGACCCTATGTAGTACTATAACAACGTAGTTAAATCAACCCCATGTGTAGTGTTGTAACAAAAAAATTAGTTAAAGAACCTCTCTCGAATTTCGAACAACCAAGTTGACTTAAGAGCAAAGATATTGCCGTTTGATAGCATTTATGGCGATACTCCTTTAATTTTGCGTTCTGCCGTCATCCTATCTCAGGATGAAGCACCAAACAATGAGCTTTAAATTGTAGAGGATCGTATTAAAGTCGTCGCGGTTATTCTCCAAAAAAAGAACATTGTTCGGGAAACAATACTTGTACAGAAGGTGATCGCAAGGCAGTGTGTCCCCCCTGACGAGGAGCTGCACTAAGTAAATCGCTTTAAGGCAGCCTCTGGAAAATGCAACACCGGCCTGATATGAAAATTCCACACATGCCCGATATAGAAAAGCATTACATAACTATAACACGCGCAGAGTACCGGCTTCTGAGGAAAAAAAGGATGAAATCTATATGAATATGGGAAAATATATGTCAGGTCAGAAGGTGTATGAGCAAAAGAAATGATGAACATTGATCAGCAGGCGTTGGGGTTCAATGCTCCAAAACACATACAGCTCTCAAACGGGTTGCACTGAAATATATTTACATTTCGAGGACTCTCGACGCAGAATTTACGAAAACTGACGATCCTTGCCCACAAAAAAGCACACCCATGAACTACAACACATAAGATGGATGTCGCTTAAAAGTTTTAGAGGTGTTCCAACCATTTGTGCCAATGTAACAATATAATTTAAACTTTAATAATAGTTTTACATAATACATAAGTAAGCGTTTCGGCACATGCCTTCATCAGTACAATAACAAAACATTTAAATAAGTATAAATTAAATTTACATAATATATATATATATACATATATATATATATATATATATATATATATATATATATATATATATATTTATATATATATATATATATATGTAAGGCATCTTTCCGTCTGCGGGAGACGATAGATTATCTTTATTGCTTGCAGCTCTTGGTGTGGCTGGTGAGACCAATCCTCGAATGACAGTCTCTGTTACATTTCCCACACACGAATGTGGGGGAGCAGTATTTACCGGCCTTCCTCCTCGCTCTTTTTGCAGCTGTTTCCGCCCTGTTTTGCTCCTCGGCACGTAGTGATCCTGCCTTCACGATGCCCCGCCATGAGAGTCAATCCTCTGCCAACTCCTCCCAGTTTAAGATGTCGATGTTAGAGGACTTCATGTCTCTTTTGCATATGTCTAAGTATCTCAGACGAGGCCGTCCAACTGACCTTTTCCCTGTCGCCAGCTCGCTGTATAGCACGTCCTTTGGTATGCGACCAGGTTGCATCCGCTTGACGTGTCCAGGCCAGCGGAGGCGTCTTTGGATTAACATGGCTGGGACGCTACACATGTTTGTTTGGGAAAGGACATCCGTGTTAGAGACTTTGTCTTGCCATTTAATGTCAAGAATGTGGCGCAGGCATCTGAGGTGGAAGCCATTGAGCCTTCTTTCGTGTTTAAAATACGTGGTCCACGACTCGGATCCATACAGAAGTGTGCTCAGTACGCAGGCCTGGTACACCTGCAGCTTAGTTCTTGTTGTTAGTTTGGCGTTTGACCTGACTCTTTTCTTCAGTCTGGCCATAATAGTTGCGGTCTTCCCTATCCTCCCACTTATCTCATCCTCCATTGAGATGGTGCTCGATATGTTTGATCCCGATATGTGAATCTGTCAACAGTATCCAAGTCGATGGCGATAGTGGGGAGGGCGTCAGTGCCCTGTGCCATAATGTTAGTTTTCTTTAGGCTAATTGTCAAGCCAAACTCTTTGCAGGCAGCGCATAGGCTGAATACGAGGCTCTGCAGGCCGTCTGCTGTGTGAGATTCCAAAGCGGCATCGTCCGCAAACAAGAACTCTCGCAGCAAGACCTTTCTTGTTTTAGTCTTAGCTCTAAGGCGGGCAATGTTGAATAATTTTCCGTCATCTCTAGTGTGGATGTATATCCCCTCGCTGTTGTTCTGAAAGGCATACTGGAGTAGGATGGAGAAAAAGATTGCAAATAAAGTAGGAGCCAGCACGCAACCTTGCTTAACTCCACTACTCACTGGAAAAGCTTCTGAGGCGGGACAGTTATAGCACACTGTGCCCTGCATGTTTTCGTGGAACTGCTTGATGATGTTAAGCAGTCGCGTAGGGCAGCCTATCTTTTTGAGGATCTGAAACAGGCCGCTTCTGCTGATAAGATCAAAAGCCTTAGTGAGGTCGACAAACGCAATGTATTAAGGCATATGTTGCTCCCTGCATATCTCCTGCAGCTGGCGCAGAGAGAAGATCATGTCTATGGTTGACCTATTGGCGCGAAAACCACATTGCGATTCTGGGAGTACACGCGATGCTAGGGTCTGTAGACGTGTTAATGCAACTCGGACGAAAGCCTTTCCAACTATGCTGAGGAGGGAGATTCCACGATAGTTGTTGCAGTCACTCTTGTCTCCTTTATTTGTGTACAATTTAACGATGTTTGCATCTTTCAACTCTTGTGGTAGCTGTCCCTGTTCCCAGCACAGAGTAAGGAGATCGTGCAAGGGCCGTAATAGTACTCCTTTTCCACATTTGAGAGCTTCTGGTGGGATACCATCATACCCCGGGGCTTTCCCACTGGCGAGACAATCGATGGCTCTACGTTGTTCTTCTATTGTGGGTAGGGTATCAAGCTCCTCCATGACCGGCAAGTCTATATACATATATATACATATATCCTACCTAAATAATAATTTAAAAAAATAGGAGTGGGCGCAAAAGCCAAACCAAAACAGATTAAAGGAGAGTGGAAAGGAACAAAATAGTAAAAACCAAACAGGAAAGAGACATGGCAGCTAGGTAAAATTGTTGATTTGGCTCATCACATATGGAGACAGCGTACCAAATCTTGTTATTAATTTATTCTCCATGTAGATTCTATCACTTGTGTCAATAGTATATAGGATACCAGTAACATGCAAAGTCTGAGATACCATTCTGGTTAGGGCTATTAATACTTATTTAAATGGTTTGTTATTGTAATGTGCCGAAGGCATGTGCCGAAACGTTCACTTATTTATTATGTATAAATATTATTAAAGCTTAAATTATATTGTTACATGGACACAAATTGTTGGTGTCTAATTAATTTATTTTAAAGCTTTATCACAGTCCAACACTTTTTATAATTAATGAAAACAAATTTGTCTCCCTTCAAAATTAGGATTTTCGCTGTCATCATTTGATAGCATTGTGAAAAAAAAAATTCATGGTATTCTAAAAAAAACATGTGATTCTTTGTCAATCCGAGATTTAACCTTAATTTAAAAAATATGTACCGCAATAGTCAATATTGATTTCTTATATTTTCTCATTCAAATGGTCCCGTCAAGTTTTTGGGCACAGCGATCAACCTCTATTATAGGGATTGTCTGCCCCTGAAACGAAACGCCATTAACTCGTGTGGATGTCTGAGCGTCGAACAGGATGGATTTCTGGTGGTGTGTACATTGGTGGCATCACTCCAACATAGTCAGAAGTTCGGCTTCTTTCAGTTGAATGTAGATGGGCGAGACTACTTTGGCGACTATGTGAGGATGCCATTAGTAGTGGGTAAGTCAGCGCGATTTTTTCAAAACTTTGTAGCTGAAATAAAATAATAAATAAATAAATAGATAATAAACTAATTGCATCATTTAGATGTTAACAAAGACAACCTACTGATTAGAACAAGTAAGTCTTTAAAATGCAGATTATACGGTTCTAAAAGCTTTTGATTCAAATGAGTTGTTTAACAAAAAAATTCCTTTGACGAATTAAGTTGCTACTTCAAATATTTTAAAACATTTTAAATATCCTCCCTTGTGAATTTTTTTAAACGTTCAGTTTTCCATATTTTTTTCAACAGATAAATGCATAAAAACAGGTAATTTGTTTTTCCGAAACAGCGTTTGTTTTAATTGTGTAATTTCTCCGTTTTAAATCCTTTATATTGACAACACTCGTTAAAGATGACAACACAATTTTAAAAATGTTCAGTCCCACCCAAACTCCAAAAATTGCTTTTGTTCCCGGTTCTTTTGTGGCAAAGTTTTCGGAAAGCCATTTGACCCACTTTCAGTATAAAGCTGAAACTGTGCACATAGAGTCGTTGCAAACGAAAACACATTATATCCATATCCTTATATACCCCAACCTAAAAAAAATAGCTTTTCCTGTTTCTCAAACTGTAGATTAATGACATATAATTTTTTCAGCAGGTGCTTGTTTTGGTGTGCAAATCGTGAAGCTTTCGTTAAGTGATTTGTATTTGTATCGTATTTGGTTGAAATATACCTTGAGGCCATTAGGTTTAACATGAACTTCGATGGTAACCATTCCCATACCCAAAATGTCATTTTCGAATTTCTCTGTTTGTTTGTCTGGGTCAAATCTTGCATCTCAGCTGTGACCAAACTCCAAAAGTCCAATTAAGCTAAACCTTTCTACACTTACCAACCCCCAATGACAATACAACCCTTTTTGATCAGCAGATCTCAATTGACTTCTACGCACCCTTGAATGACCCCCTGTAAACTATTTCACATCATTTTGGACCCACATCCTGCTCTCCACTTGAGCTACAACACTTCGTGATCAGTGGCTTCCAATGATCCTCGAGTGACCTCTGCGGATAGGTCAGGAACGGAAAATTATAGCAATACCGGGCTTTCCCTCCAGAGTTTCGCTACGCAGGGTTACTGCCCGATAACAACAAACAATGAACATAAAAATAAAACAGAAAGGTCTCCGCTGAACTTCCACGTGTTTGTACTTTACGAGCGCCTCACGTATTTCGAGTCATATGTGTAAACCACTTCCTGACCTCTAATGATATCTTCTACTACAAAGTAAAACAATTTTTTTTAAAAATAATTAAGCACGTTTTAGCAAAACTGAACATTTTTAAACACCCCCTAAAACAATTTTTGTTAAAATAAATCCTTTATGAAATGGAATATCGGGAATGGGCGCATGGGGCTCAAATTTGACAAAACATGCATGTAAGTAACGCACTTTATAAGAATGCCCCCCCCCTTTTACACACACACAGGCTCGCAAAACGCAAATTTTTTCCACGCCTCTGTATAATATTAATATTCTAATGAACCAACCGCTTTTACTTTGTAGATTTATTTCACCAGCTATTTCCGAAAAACAAAAGAAAATGGTACGCACCAAACAAACTTGTCATTTTTTTTAAACCCTTTAATTTAGCGCAGTTATCGGGAATTTCATTTCGTGATATCTGTATCATCAAATTTCCTTCACGTTCCCCTTTAAAGAACAGAAAAAACTTAATTTTTTTTTTGGGGGGGGCAGTGGCGTAAGGAGGGTGTTTGGCGCCCGGGGACAAGATTCGCGCCCGGGGACAAGATCCATTTTAAAGCGCCCCTTTTTCTTTTTTTTCAACTCTCAAACGCATTATTTTTACCAATACTATAATATCAAAGCACATTTTGGCGCCCCTAACTAGCTTGCGCCCGGGGACATCTGTCAAACCTCGCTACGCCTCTGGGGGGGAGACTAGTGTGGAGGGGGGCGTGAAAATTCGCTAGAATGTGTTGTCATCGGCAACAAGTCAATGTGCCAATTTTTAGCTTGATATGTTAACGGGAAATGAGTCAATTACACGTCCGAAGATTTTGCCAGCCAGCCACGAACAAAAGCAAAGTTAATAGAGAGGATTTCAAAACATTCCTTCTATTTCAGAAATGAAGTTTCTAGAGCGACTGATGTACATAACTGTAATAGTCCTACTGGTTCTCACCACGGGAGTTCTGTTGTATGTTTGTAAGTGGCGAAGTTTTGTGAGCCTCTGCTGCAAAGGTTGTGTTCTAATCAACTGCACGATGGATTTATTCCTTGCAGAATAGTTGCAGAGACAATGATCTGCACTTCAAACGTAGTGTTAACTTATTATTTAATAAGACCAACAAAATAACACATTTTTCAAATAAATAATTCAGTTAAAATAAGAAAAAAATATTAATTTTTTTTAAAATCAGACTTTTTTTTTTTTTTGCTAATATATAACTTGCCTGAAAAATGGAAAAAGTTAATTTCAATGACATTTTTCAAAATATAAAGATCTGACCTCGTTAAAGACAGCAAGTCCTTCTGCTCGTACTTCTTTCTGTCAAAAGTTTGAATTTTTTAAATTGAAACCTATTCCCCCAGAAACAGACATTATCAGACAAACAAATTATAATAATTTTTTTTAAACATAATAATACTTGAAGCTAAAAGTGTTCTTTTACAAATCATTTTTTTTTATAGTTTTGTCGAATCCAGGCTACATTGCTGGTAAGTGCGGAACTCAGTTAACGTCTACTGTTATTTTAATTTTATTTTCAATTCATTGGAAATGGCGGAGAATGTGATGGCTTTGAATAAAACAAGTCCTATCCATCCAATAATGTATTTATTTTTTTTTTTTTTTAAAACGTTATTTTAGGAATTAAGAGTTTTTACTGTCGAAAACGTTTTTATTCTAGAACTATTTTAATTATTTCAATGCCATGAAGTTCAGGTTCTTTATTGTTTAAAAAAAAAATAATAAAAAAATAACCAACTCTTTCAGGCATGAAAATAATTTAAAATAGTTCTGAAATAACAAAAGTTGTCTTTTTTTCTTTTCTGTTTTTTTTTTCTTTCTTTTTTTTGTTATTCCGGAACTATTTTAATTATTTCCATGCCTGGAAGTTCAGGTATTTTTCTTTAATAAAGAACCTACACTTCCAGGTAATGAGATAATTACTCAAAAAAAGTTCTGGAAAAATTAAAATGTGTTATTTTGTTGATTTAATTTATTGTCATGCCTGGAAGTGTGGGTACTTTTTGAAAAAAAAAATGTCTGTTCTATTTCTAAAACGCTAGCTATACAACATTATTAAAGTGATTTACTTGTAAAGATTTTTAAAAAAAATAGGCCAACATGGTAAAGTTTATTAATCAAATGCTTTATTTGTAAACAATTGTAATCTAAATTATTTTAAACTTCTGTTATTACTTTTTTTTAAGACACTTTGATGAAAGCTATTTTCTGAACATTTAATTTTTTTTAATCTGTTAAGCACTTGAATGTATTGTGTGATTGCGTGTTGTTTAGAGAATATTTGGGTAGATGTTGTAATTAAATGTTTGAATATTTTGTGACGCATTGCGGGAAAGGGGATGTGACGTAGATCATTGTGTAGTGTTGTTCTTTGAGTACAGTAATGGCAGTTGAAGAATTAGTTCATTATTAAAGATATTTAATATACGAATTATAGTTGTGAAGTGTATATAATTAAACCCCTAGACAACGAAGCCAATGAACCTATTAAGTAAGACTAGGGGTTTAACATTATTGTAAACAAGTAATTTTTTTAGGAAGTTTTACAAACCATTTACATGAAGTCTTCTTGTTTAGTGTATAAATTAGAAGGGTTCAAATTATTCTTGATAAGTCATTTATTAAGTTGCCCAGTATTTGGGATTTGTTCTTCCAACAATTACTATCATTAACAGTTAAATTTGTCTGAGAGTTACTATAGGATTAGATTGACGTCCTTACGAGGCTAAAAGAAAAGTGATGGATATCTGATGATCTTGTCAACTACATATATATTTTTTTTAAATATTACAGCTCCTGGAGACTACAGTCCTAAAGGTATTTAAATAAGTTAAATCAATGTTTATATATTTATTATCACATACTTTTGCTTTTCTAGTAGTTTGTCGTGTTAAGATGTGTTAAGGGTACAAAACAACTTTTAATTTATGATACACAAAGGAATTGTTAAATGTGTATGAGTTTAATTATAGGGTTTCATAATTTTATTATTTTTGGTTTTTATTGTAATTATAGCTTCAAAACTCATTTTTAAATTATAAACTGACATTTCCTTATAGTTCCATGTATGAAAATGAAGTTTAACTACATATGATTTGTTTTAATCAAAAGTTTTTTTGTTTTTTTAATTTTAAAAATGTATGGAGTGATGATATCTTCTCAATTGCACTTTAATCCCATCATATAAGATTTCATCAAGACCAATCGATGACATATGCTGATATTATCAGATTATTTAATGATTAAAGTCAGATTAATCTGTGTCCTCTAGTGGTAACATAAAAAGAAAGATAGAAACTTAAAAAACAACAAATTTAGCCAAATAAAAGCCAACCTCTACTAAGTTTCGTTGTTACAACATCTGAAAATCTCACCTTAATAATAGACTTAAATTTATCGCCATTGCAATAAACGTTACCATTGTCAATATCTTTCTTTGCTTGGAAATTTTAACCCAAATTATTTCAGAAAATTGCATTGGCTTATCCATCCAAATTTAATACATTGAGATTGCTTGGCCTACCAAATACTTTCTTTTTTCAGATATAGGGGAATTTGCTAAAATTTTAATCCCAAGCATTCAAGCTAGAAGAATGACAGACTGCGGTAAAGTGAAGTTGAACATAAAAATGTTGTATCAATAGCTTTTAAACTTATGCTTGCAAATATAGCCTCAACATTTTTCATTTATTTCCCCTTCTTTTCGTTTTTTCCCCCTTTACATTAGAGCAAGAGGAAATAATCCCAATAAAACCACGTAAGAACTTATTTTTTTGTAATTATTAGACTACTCAAGTTTATAGACATGTATTATGATAATTAACAATAGAAAACATTTTTTTTAGGCGTTTGAATATGTCATGACCAAATATGAGAGTATTTGTTAAAATGCAAGGATCAATGTACATTAATCACCGAAGTTTAAGAAGAAAAATTCAATCTACTCATACGTTGTCAAAAGAGGCGTATGATTCTAAAGAACGGCTGGGCTTTATTTTAGACTATGTCATCTTGATGCCTACAGAAACATTGCATTTGTACTCGTCTATTTTAAGTGCTTCATTTGCGTATTAAAGATTTCCTTTCTTGTTTCTACACATTTGGAAAAAATGATCTTCCGTTAACATTATTGATGAAATATACATACTTTTAAATTTATCAAAGATATCTACATACTGTTAACTTTATCAATGACATATATATATATATATATATATATATATATATATATTTATATATACTGTTATCTTTATTAATGATATATATATAAAGTTAACTTTCTCAATGATATATACATAATGTTAACGTTATAAATGAGATATATATACATATATTTTATATTATTATTTATGAAATATACATACTTTTAAATTTATAAAATATATATACATACTCTTAACTTTATCAATGACATATATATATATATATATATATATATATATATATATATATATATACTGTTAACTTTATTAATGATATATACATAAAGTTAACTTTCTCAATGATATAAACATAATGTTAACGTTATCAATGAGAAATAATTACTGATATTTTATCAATGATATATACATATAGTTAAAGTTATAAATGGTATATAAATACTGTTACCTTTATCAATGTTATGCACATACTGTTAACTTTATCAATGTTATGTAAATAGTGTTAGCTTTTTCAACGTTATTCACATACCGTTAACTTTATCAATGTTATGTGCATGCTGTTAACTTTATCAAATGCTATGTACTTACTTTTAACTTTATCAATCGTATGTCACGTACTTACTGTTATTTTCATTTGGTATTTTCAAGATGTTGACGGGGAGTCCTGTGTTGATGGCTCAGGTAAAGAAATGTGCGAACAGTTTTGAATTTTATAAATTTTATAAGTCGGTCTTTGGTGACGGTAGAGAGTACTCTGAGACTGAGTTCCTTCTGAAGACCAAAATGATGAACAGAGCCTATCCTATCATGGGAGATATCCAGATATCAGAACAAGGTGTGTTTGCCCTCCTCAATACCATTAACCCTTACAAAGCATGTGGTCCTGACAACATTAAACCACGAGTGCTCAAAGAATTAGCCAAAGAAATCGCTCCTGCACTGACAATCCTCTTCCAATCGTCACTATGCACAGGAAATGTTCCAGCAGACTGGAGAACAGCGCATGTCACTCCAATTTACAAGAAAGGGGAGCATTCCGACCCTGCCAACTATCGTCCGATATCCCTCACTAGCGTCGTCTGCAAACTGTTGGAGCACATAATCGTAAGCTCTGTCATGAAGCATCTTGAAAGCCAAAATATACTCAATGACTGTCAACATGGCTTCCGAGTCAATAGGTCATGTGAGACCCAGCTTCTCGAATTTGTAGAAGACTTGATGACCAATCTGGAGAACCACAAGCAGACTGACGTGCTAGTAATGGACTTCGCAAAAGCATTTGACCGGGTGAATCATAGTTTGCTTCTACACAAACTCCAGATATATGGGATTCAAGGCACCACTAAAACATGGATCTCTAGCTTCCTCAGCCACCGACGCCAAGCAGTAGTGGTGGGCGGTACAAGCTCCTCCTTTGTCAATGTGAAGTCAGGGGTCCCCCAGGGATCAGTCCTGGGCCCCTGTTTGTTCCTAGCATACATTAATGACCTACCGGAGAAACTGACATCACAGGCAAGACTGTTTGCAGATGACACAGCAGTGTATAGGACGATCGCCAACAGATCTGACCAGGACCAGCTACAACAGGATCTCAATCTGTTAGCTGAGTGGGAGATGAGCTGGGACATGGAATTTCACCCTGCCAAGTGCCAGACACTATCAATCTCTAGAAGTTGTACTCCTCTACACTACCAATACAAACTGCACGGCCATATTCTTGAGCAAGTTTCCTCCGTAAAGTACCTGGGTGTTACCATTCAAAGAGAGGTCCGCTGGGACGAGCATATTAACAATGTATGTAACCAAGCAAACCAAGCCTTGGGGTTCTTAAGGCGAAATCTAAAGATTGGCAACTCCTGTGTGAAAGAAAGAGCATATAAAGCCTTTATCCGTCCGATTTTAGATTATGCATCTTCAGTCTGGGACCCATTTACCCAGAAGAGCATTGACAGGTTGGAGGCGGTCCAGCGACGAGCAGCACGCTTTGTCCTAAACCGCTACAGGAATACCTCTAGTGTTGGCAGCATGCTAGAAACACTAGGCTGGTCACCATTGGAGAAACGACGACGACAATCCAGGCTCTCCATGATGTACAAGATAAATAATGGGCTGGTCCACTGTTCCAGTATTAAACAGAAACTCGTCCCTCTCCCCCATAGACAGCGACGAGGCCATGACAGGCAATTCAGGCTCATACCAGCAAGAAGCCAGTATAGGAGCTGCTCATTCCTGCCCAAGACAATCAGGGACTGGAACCATCTTTCAAAAGGAACAGTTGAGGCGACAACACTAGACGCATTTGTGTCTATTGCCTCAAGCCTTCAAACCCCTAGTGCATAATTTCCTCATCACCACCAGTAACAGAAACATTGCAAATCCCATCTACATGCATAGGAGCCAAAATGATCAATAAATTGATCGTGGGCCCTTAAGATATAGAAGAAGAAGAAGAGGATGTCTGGGTGGCTTAGAGAAACTCTTCTCGACGGAAACTGGTCCTTTTTTAAAATGTAGATCTTAATGACATCTATCTGCATGTTTCCCACAGTGCCATTTGTAAAATAAGCATCCCAAATTCAACCAGAGAAAGCCGAATAGTTGATGTTGCCACAGACACAGTTAATGCAGGTTACTGAAATATTATAAAGACCCAATGTATGAGAACGTAACAAGAGTAATCTTAATCCAAGATCTCGGCACAAAATTTTTGAAACATTTTATGTTCTACTGAAATGTTAAAACTATCGTTTAATCAGGACATCAATTTTACAGATTTTTTAAACTTAAATCGCGAACTTTTTTTTTTAGTAAAGAAACTTGTTTTTATTTTAATTCTTTTATAGCTGATAATTTGAAGATTTTGTGAACCAAATGTCAGTAGCGTTTAGTTAAAAAAAGTTTAATCTTTTCATTGATGTATCCACAAACGTGTCAGGAGACTGTTTGGCTAACACTTGCCTTTGTAACTGAATCAAATTAAAGACCAAATTATTTTTTTAAAATTCTCTCATTTTAATTATAATTTCACGAACTAAATCCTTACTTTTGACAAATGATTGGTAAATTCATTGATATAATGATTGGTAAATTCATTGATAAAATGATTGGTAGATTCATTGATATAATGATTGGTAGATTCATTGACATAATGAGTGATAAATTCATTGATGTAATGATTGTTAAATTAATTGATATAATGATTGGTAAATTAATTGATATAATGATTGGTAAATTCATTGATATAATGATTGTTAAATTTATTGAAAAAATCATTGTTAAATTAATTAATATAATGATTGGTAAATTCATTGATATAATGATTGGTCAATCAGTTGATATAATGATTGGTAAATTAATTGATAACATGATTGGTAAATTCATTGATAAAATAATTGGTAATGTCTTTGATAAAAAAATTGGTACATTAATAAATAAAATAAATGGTTAATTCATTGATAAAGTGATTGGTAAATATATTTCTTTGATGAAATGGTTAGTAATAGCATTGGGTACATTATAGGTAAAGTAATTGGTACCGATTGTATTTACTTACATCAATTTTATTTCAATCTCAAACTCAATAATTGCTTAACTTTAAATGAAACCCATACTCTTTACATTAATTTTTGTTTCTGACTTGTCCAGATATGGTGCGCAGCGACAAAACCAGCTACATATCATCAGGTAATAACTTTATATTCACGTCTCCTTTTTCTGATATTTATCTCGGGTGTAAAGTCATAGAAGACGTTTTGAGTATTTTGCACACTGAATAGTTTAAAAGTCCCAATACCTGTATATTATATGTAGATAGACTGCACATCAAACATAATATGCTATGTAGAAATACAGTACACCGAAAATGCAGCCCGAGAATAAGTTCCAACCTGAGTTGCTCGCCTTCCCCCACCCTCCACTTCCGTCCCATCTCTTTCTGCGCTTATTGGGGAACATTAAAGTTTTCAGGTAGTGGAGAAAGAATAAGTCGAGAGGCTGAGACAAAAGAAAATAAATTTACCGCTAAATGGGAACGGAACAATTCTATATATAATTGTATGTTTTTTTTTAAAACTAAAATCTCTATGGGAGTGGGGGGGGGGGGTTGCATCTACCAACTTGAAGAAGAAATCGTCAGCAAAAAGTTAAAAAGTTGCTCTGTCTGTTTTGAAGTCTAAAAAGATGTGAAAAAAATTCTTCCTGTAGCTTTGCAACGGCATCAATATACTTAATAATGAAGGTTGTGCCCGAGTCCATGAGTACTGTGCATGTTGGGAAATGGCAGAGGTTTCTCTAAGAATCATAACAAACGTTTTGTGAAGGATGTTGTGACATTGTCATTTGCAACACTGACAAGCTACACTTAGTCTTGCAACTTCTTATTGAATACATTCAGCTCTTGTGAAATGTTAACAAGAAAATCCAAGTCCATGAGCCATTTGGGATCACTTAGTACAGGACCAATCCATCCATCTCCGTGAAGGCTTTCAATGCTAAAAAGTGTCCAAACAGTAGGCAGGAGCAGGACATATTTATGAATTAGTGATGCGAAGGAAGATTCTAGTGTAGGGAGTATGAATTTTGATTTTTTTTTAATCGAAGAAAATGCCCTTTTGACTAAACCTATTTTAAAAAGTGACCAAGCTGACATGCTCCGAATTTTCTCTCACCCATAAACACTAGCGGCAATTTTAATCAGGATTCTTTGATGCTCTGTCCGATTGCTGCGATATACACAATAATGGTTGCGTATTAGAAAGTAACTGACTTTTTTAAACGTATCTCAAGACCGCACTTTGGGCACGTTTGTCTCCAGCCATGTTAACGAAAAAAAAATAAATTATGGTACAATTTTGTACGAAGGTTTTTTACCCTTTTAAAGCCGTCCAAATCTGAACAAACATAATACAAATCGGAAGTAGACAAGTCGGTGAGATGCCACTGAAACATTCGCGGAGGGTTACATTATTGATAGGAGAATGGCGAAAACGCGCAGACGGCATTAACGCTAAACTCTGCTGTCATGTAGCGGGCCGCAAATTATCGTCTTGCGGGCCGCGAGTTTGAGACTTCTTGTGTAGAGTCATTAATGTTATGACATTTATAAAAAAAAATTAAAGTAACAAATTTCAATTTACAATCAATAATTTTTTTGTTTATTTATTGATTTTTTTTACTATTATTATTTATGCACAATAAATTGTCAACAGAATGTTTAAAGATCTGTAAAAAATATAATAATTAAAATTAATTAAGTTAATACCAAACACTTCAACTATAATTTTACTAGGAGCAAAAAAACCGTGATCTGTGCTAAAGAGTGTACGTTACAATTCTGATTTATTTAATTTATTTCATTTCTATAATAAAACCAATAATTTTGTGGAGATTAAAAGAAAGATTATTGACAACGAGCTCAGATACTTGAGATACGTTGAAAATATCCTTTGATAATCGTAACTTTAGACTAATCTTATGTTATCTGAACTTGACAATTTTTCACAAACGACATTTTTGTCTTTTATTTTCAAACATTAGTTGACGCATCATGTATTGAGCCTGGTAAGTAGACATGTGAAATAAAATGAATCGCTGTAGAAATGGTGTGAGATAAATTTACCCTTGTAGCAATGTTGTGAGATAATTTACCCCTGTAGAAATGTTGTGAGATAATTTACCCCTGTAGAAATGTTGTGAGATAAATTTACTCTTGTAGAAATGTTGTGAGATAAATTTACTCTTGTAGAAATGGTGTGAGATAAATTTACCCTTGTAGCAATGTTGTGAGATAATTTACCCCTGTAGAAATGTTGTGAGATAATTTACCCCTGTAGAAATGTTGTGAGATAAATTTACTCTTGTAGAAATGTTGTGAGATAAATTTACTCTTGTAGAAATGTTGTGAGATAAATTTACTCCTGTAGAGATGTTGTGAGATAAATTTACTCTTGTAGAAATGTTGTGAGATAAATTTACTCTTGTAGAAATGTTGTGAGATAAATTTACTCTTGTAGTAATGTTGTGAGATAAATTTACTCTCGTAGAAATGTTGTGAGATAAATTTACTCTTGTAGAAATGTTGTGAGATAAATTTACTCTTGTAGTAATGTTGTGAGATAAATTTACTCTCGTAGAAATGTTGTGAGATAAATTTACTCTTGTAGAAATGTTGTGAGATAAATTTACTCTTGTAGAAATGTTGTGAGATAAATTTACTCTTGTAGAAATATAGGTCAATTTTTCATTTGGGCATCGAGTCATTTCATCAGATGGACGTGGGGTCATTTGCTTTGTGGGTTATCGCTTCATTTGCTTTGTGATACATCGGTTTATTTGCTTTATGGGACATCGGGTCATTTGCTTTGTAAGACAACGGGTCATTTGCTTTGTGAGACATCGGTTCATTTGCTTTGTGTGACATCGGGTCATTTGCTTTGTGGGACAACGGGTCATTTGCTTTGTGGGACATCGGGTTATTTGCTATGGGGGACATCAGGTCATTTGTTCATTGGGGCATTAGGTCATTTATTCAGTGGACTATCAGGTCATTTCTTGAGTGGGGCATCGGGTCATTTGTTCAATGAGACATCTGGTCACTTGCTTGGTAGGACATCAGATCTCTTTTTTTTCAGTGGGTTACCGAGTCATTACTTTAGTGAGGCATTAGTTTATTTGTTCAATGGGACATCGGGTCATTTCTTTAGTGGGACATCGGTCATTTTTTTCGGTGGGATATCATCTCAGTTCTTTTGTTGGGTTGTCGATTTATTTGTTCAGTGGGACTTTGGGTTATTTTCTTCAGTGTTACATTGTTTCGATTTGTTCAGTGTAACATCTCGTCACTTGCTTGTTGGGTCTACGTGTCATTTGCTTGGTGGGTCTATGTGTCATTTGCTTATAGGGTCTACGTGTCATTTGCTTGTTGGGTCTACTTGTCATTTGCTTGTTTGGTCTACGTGTCATTTGCTTGTTTGGTCTACGTGTCATTTGCTTGTTGGGTCTACATGTGATTTGCTTGCTTAGTCTACGTGGCATTTGCTTGTTGGTTCTACGTGTCATTTGCTTGTTGGGTCTACGTGTCATTTGCTTGTTGGGTCTACGTGTCATTTGCTTGTTTGGTTTACGTGTCATTTGCTTGTTCGGTCTATGTGTCATTTGATAGCTGGGGTTTCATTTCATTTGCTTGCTGGGTCTACGTGTCATTTGCTTCTTGGGTCTCTTGTCATTTGCTTCTTGGGTCTACGTGTCATTTGCTTCTTGGGTCTACGTGTCATTTGCTTCTTGGGTCTAATTGTCATTTGCTTGTTTGGTCTACGTGTCATTTGCTTCTTGGGTCTACGTGTCATTTGCTTCTTGGGTCTACGTGTCATTTTTTTAGAGGGACATTAATGCATTTATTCGGTGGAACATCTGGTCATTTGTTAAGTTTAACAAAGGTATTTTTTTTAAGTGGTGTCACACATCTTATATTTAGATATCAATTTTGTTTCGTAAAATAATGAATTGTTTTGTTAAGTAGAAATAACAGGACGTTAGGAATGATGAGATATATAGAAAGTTTAACGGTCGAAGCGATTGGCAAGGGTTCATATATATTTGGCGCTGGCCATGTTCATTCTATTTATTGATCAATATCTTAATATTGATTTGTGAAGTATACCGAAGAAGTGATAAATGTGATACCTATATTTATTGTGATATTATTTCATGTGATGTGCCGTATTTAAGTATTATATATATTGTGATGCAAAAAGTTATTCGTGTCTTACTATTAACTATTGGTGGACGACTGTGATTCAGGACAAGTAATACACGTGAACCATTACAAGTAACGTAATCATAATCAACACACATATATATTTATGAGACGTTCCAAGTGGGTCATTAGTTTATTTATTTAGTGGGATATCAGTTCATTCTTTGGTGGGACAAGGGTAATCTGTTCAGTGGGACATCGGGTCATTAGTTTAGAAGGGATCGGTTCATTTCTTTATTGGGACATTGGGTCATTTGTTCCGTGGGACAACTCGACGTTTGCTTGGTGGGTCATCGGTTCATTTGTTAGCGGTACATAGGGTCATTTGTTTTGTGCGACATTATGTCATTTTTTTAGTGGGAGTTCAGTTAATTTGTTCAGTGCAATATTGTGGGAGTTTTTCAAAGTGACATCGGGTCATTTGTTAAGTGGGACATCGTTTTAAGTGTGTTCAATGGGGTATAGTTATTTGTTTATTGCGACATGGGTCCATTGGTTCACTTAGGCTTGGTTCATTTGTTTGGTGGGGAATCGCGACATTTGTTTAGTGGAACATAATGTCATTTGTTAGTGGATCATAAGGTCATTTGTTTAGTGGAACATAAGGTCATTTGTTAGTGGAACATAAGGTCATTTGGTTAGTGGAACATAAGGTCATTTGTTAGTGAAACATAAGGTCATTTGTTTAGTGGAACATAAGGTCATTTGTTAGTGGAACATAAGGTCATTTGTTTAGTGGAACATAAGGTCATTTGTTTAGTGGAACATAAGGTCATTTGTTAGTGGAACATAAGGTCATTTGTTTAGTGGAACATAAGGTCATTTGTTAGTGGAACATAAGGTCATTTGTGTAGTGGAACATAAGGTCATTTGTTAGTGGAACATAAGGTCATTTGTTTAGTGGAACATAAGGTCATTTGTTTAGTGGAACATACGGTCATTTGTTAGTGGAACATAAGGTCATTTGTTTAGTGGAACATAAGGTCATTTGTTTAGTGGAACATAAGGTCATTTGTTTAGTGGAACATAAGGTCATTTGTTTAGTGGAACATAAGGTCATTTGTTTAGTGGAACATAAGGTCATTTGTTTAGTGGAACATAAGGTCATTTGTTTAGTGGAACATAAGGTCATTTGTTAGTGGAACATAAGGTCATTTGTTTAGTGTAACATAAGGTCATTTGTTTAGTGGAACATAAGGTCATTTGTTAGTGGAACATAAGGTCATTTGTTTAGTGGAACATAAGGTCATTTGTTTAGTGGAACATAAGGTCATTTGTTAGTGGAACATAAGGTCATTTGTTTAGTGGAACATAAGGTCATTTGTTAGTGGAACATAAGGTCATTTGTGTAGTGGAACATAAGGTCATTTGTTAGTGGAACATAAGGTTATTTGTTTAGTGGAACATAAGGTCATTTGTTTAGTGGAACATAAGGTCATTTGTTTAGTTGAACATTAGGTCATTTGTTAGTGGAACATAAGGTCATTTGTTTAGTGGAACATAAGGTCATTTGTTAGTGGAACATAAAGTCATTTGTTTAGTGGAACATAAGGTCATTTGTTTAGTGGAACATAAGGTCATTTGTTTAGTGGAACATAAGGTCATTTGTTTAGTGGAACATAAGGTCATTTGTTTAGTGGAACATAAGGTCATTTGTTAGTGGAACATAAGGTCATTTGTTTAGTGGAACATAAGGTCATTTGTTTAGTGGAACATAAGGTCATTTGTTTAGTGGAACATAAGGTCATTTGTTTAGTGGAACATAAGGTCATTTGTTTAGTGGAACATAAGGTCATTTGTTTAGTGGAACATAAGGTCATTTGTTTAGTGGAACATAAGGTCATTTGTTTAGTGGAACATAAGGTCATTTGTTTAGTGGAACATAAGGTCATTTGTTTAGTGGAACATAAGGTCATTTGTTTAGTGGAACATAAGGTCATTTGTTTAGTGGAACATAAGGTCATTTGTTTAGTGGAACATAAGGTCATTTGTTTAGTGGAACATAAGGTCATTTGTTTAGTGGAACATAAGGTCATTTGTTTAGTGGAACATAAGGTCATTTGTTTAGTGGAACATAAGGTCATTTGTTTAGTGGAACATAAGGTCATTTGTTTAGTGGAACATAAGGTCATTTGTTTAGTGGAACATAAGGTCATTTGTTTAGTGGAACATAAGGTCATTTGTTTAGTGGAACATAAGGTCATTTGTTTAGTGGAACATAAGGTCATTTGTTTAGTGGAACATAAGGTCATTTGTTAGTGGAACATAAGGTCATTTGTGTAGTGGAACATAAGGTCATTTGTTAGTGGAACATAAGGTTATTTGTTTAGTGGAACATAAGGTCATTTGTTTAGTGGAACATAAGGTCATTTGTTATGTGGGACATTGGGTCATTTGTTCAGTGTTCATTGGGTCATTTTTTTCAGTGTTCATTGGGTCATTTGTTCAGTGTTCATTGGGTCTTTTGTTCAATGTTCATTGGGTCATTTGTTCAGTGTTCATTGGGTCATTTGTTCAGTGTTCATTGGGTCATTTGTTCAGTGTTCATTGGGTCTTTTGTCCAGTGTCCATTGGGTCTTTTGTTCAATGTTCATTGAGTCATTTGTTCAGTGTTCATTGGGTCTTTTGTTCATTGTTCATTGGGTCATTTGTTCAGTGTTCATTGGGTCTTTTGTTCAGTGTTCATTGGGTCATTTGTTCAGTGTTCATTGGGTCTTTTGTTCAGTGTTCATTGGATCTTTTGTTCAGTAGAATATTGGATAATTCGTTCAGTTCCATATCGATTCATTAGTTCAGTGTGATAATGGGTCATTTGTTAAGTGGAACTTCGGGTCATTTATTTAGTGGCATATCGGATAATTTGTGTAGTGGGGTATCTGTTTAGTTATTCAGTGACATATGGCGTCATTTGTTCAGTTGGATATCGAGCCATTTGTTTAGTGTGACTTCGAGTCATATCTTCTGTGGGATATCGGGCCATTTGTTCAGTGGGATATCGGGTAATTTGTTGCGTGAGATATCAGGTCATTTTTTTCAGTGGGATATCGAATCATTTGTTTATCGGGTCATCCGTTCTTTAAACAGCAGCATAACTTTATGAAAGTACATTGAATTAAATTGTGTCGTCTTCACAGCCCTAAAAAACAAAACCTTTTGTGGTTACTTTTGTGTAATCTTTTTAGTCTAATATACCTTTTTGTAATACTTCTTGTTTTACTTTACAGGGATAAAACCATTATTTTTATTTTCATACAGAAATGGACATTTATGAATTTAGAAGATCACACGTTTGTTATGAGACCGTGCTCTAGAATAGTTCAATACCATCCAAGTTCACTGTGAGACATGCTCTAGACCAGTTCAAGAAAATCCAAGTTTACAATTAGCCTGAATGCTGGACAAATTCAATCGAGACTTACAAGTTTGCAAGTAGAAAAAATTTAGAGATTGTTTTAAATGTGTTTTGACAAATTTTGACATTGATTTTGAGTAAAAAACTTAAGTTTTGGAAGATTATTTAAAAGAATAAAACAAGTGCAGATATGAAAAAGATGAAAACTTTCTTCAAATTTATATCAAACAACTGGTTTATTTGTTTTTATTATTTGTGTATCTGTATGTGTACTATTGGTGTTTTCCCCTCGTTTTCAAAAAGCAATGCAAGCTGGAATTTAAATTTTAATCTTCTATAGACTATCTCAAATATACCCCAAAATTATTATAAAAATAAAGATTGAATGACAAGGTTAAGGCGAAAGAGAAGTTATGTAAGAGACAAATATGTACAGGATGGACAATTCTATAGATAGCGAAAGGAAAAACTTGGCTTGCGAGTAAAAATGTTTGCAAACTAAAAATTACTTTATTTATTCTTTAATTTTTTACTTTAAGTCCATACTTAGTGTTGTTGCTCGTCCTTCGAATGCCAATTTGAGCAAGGTTATATTACACGGTGATTACACATGTGGCCTTCCAAGTTGACCAAGGCTATGTTACATGGTCAGCACGCAGGTGCCCTACCAAGATGACCATTCTATATTACATGATGAGTACGCAAAATAGCCCGCTAAGTTTACCAAGGCTTTATCACATGATGAGTACACAGGTGCCCTGTCAAGATGACCATGACTAAATTACATGATGAGTATGACAATATGACCGAGGCTATACTATTTTTATTATTATTATTATTATACGTGGTTTTATATAGCGTGGTACCCCAGCCTAGGGCTCACCACGGTGTACATACAATTTAACAAACATAATAGAAATCTTAAAAATTAATTTACTAATTATTTAAATAAAACAAAACAAATGTATATTTAAAACTATTTCCACGTCAAGCCATGGACGGCACTCAGTCAAGCCATGGACGACACTCAGTCAAGCCATGGACGACACTCAGTCAAGCCATGGGCGGCACCCAGTCAAGCCATGGGCGGCACTCAGTCAAGCCATGGACGACACTCAGTCAAGCCATGGACGACACTCAGTCAAGCCATGGACGACACTCAGTCAAGCCATGGACGGCACTCAGTCAAGCCATGGACGACACCTAGTAGCATTGTTTTTCGGTCAGAGGGAGAATCAGTCAGGATAGTAGAGTTTGAAAAGATTTCTTTTGAATGCAGTTTTCAAGGCTGTGGTGGTCGGTATATTGCGGGTGTGTAATGGAAGATAATTACATTATTTGGGGGTACAGAAAGAGAACGATCGTTCACCGTATGTTTTTGTGCGAGTCTTGGGGACAGAAAGAATACGCGCATCTGCGGAGCAGCGAAGCTATCGAAGGGGTGAATAGACAGAGAGAATTTCGGTTAGATAGGAAGGGCAGGAAATTGAGAAAAAGTTGTGGCAGAGAACAGACGACTTGTAGTCAATTCGTGCTTGTATAGGGAGCCAATGAAGTGAATAAAGTATTGGTGTGACGTGATCACGTTTTCTTGCCTTTAGAATGAGCCTAGCGGCTGAGTTTTGAACCTTTTGTAATGTGTCTAATAAGTGCTTTGGTGAACCTGTTAGAAGAGAGTTACAATAGTCAAGACGAGAGAGAACAAGAGCACAGACTAGGGTTTTTGTTGCACCAACTGTAAGATATTGGCGGATGGAGCTGATCTGACGAGTGGCGGTGTATTCAGAGCGACAAATGTGAGAGATATGATTTTGAGAGTTTGTAGTCAATCCGTGCTTGTACAGGAAGCCAATGAAGTGAATGAAGTATCCAACAGTGAGCACGCAGGTGGCCTTCCAAGATGACCAAGGCTATATTATATGGTGTGTACACAGGTGGCCTGCCAAGATGACCAAGGCTATATTAAATGGTGTTTACACAGGTGGCCTGCCAAGATGACCAAGGCTATATTATATGGAGTGTATGCAGGTGGGCAGGCCTCAGCTGCGCCCGGAAAGCTTTCCCGCATGTGGGACACAAGTTGTTTTGGGTCCTAGTAGGAATAGAGTAGACTGTGCTTTTTCTTGCCATGAGCTTTCTTTGGCCGTGAGCGGTAAACATATACGCAGAGGATTTAGCTCCGACAGTGAGTCTTCCATGCCAGCTTGCACGTTCCATTGAGGTTGTCTCGCACGAAACTAAGTCAATATCGTTGAATTTAAGTGAAGTTTCTGCCCAGTAGCTGAGAGCTTCCCACCTGAGAGTTCACCAAAAAATAGTTGTTTGGGAAGTTTGCTATCAGTCATTCTTGTGACATCACCAGCCAAAAGGGCTTTTCCTTTTGTCGGAGCGTGTTGACGCTGATACAATCGGCACGTTGTCGGGCCACGGAATCAGGGACTCTATCCTGCCACCTTTTCAAAGTGAAAAAAAGTAGAATTTCGGAACAAGTTACGAAATCAATTGTTCCAAAATCTGACTGTTGTTAAAAGCATTTAAATTCTTTATAGATTTGAGTAAAATTGAAACACGCCCCATTGATGGCGGGAATGCCTTGTTTTATGTCACTTTTCTTTAAAAATCGGCACATTCAAGAGTCATGTCTATATTACGGGATATATGAGGACATAATAATTAAAAGATGTCTCAGAAATTTTGTTGTAGTTTAATTTTAAATACTTTGTAACATTTTCACTAAAGTATTTTTAAAATAAGTTTGTATTTATTGAGTTAATTTAATTTGTCATATCTTTTCAAGTCTATACATAGTATCTCTTCCAATACTTCCGATGATTATTTGTAAAGATTTTTTGGTATACTACAAACATTGACACCAGCTGTTTCCCCAGCACACTAGTTTATTACAAAACACACTAATTATTATGAAAGGGCTGCTGTGGCTGGTCTTGTGTATGACTGTAGAGATTGCTGATGTGCTCGATGCGTTCACGGAAAGCTCTTAGGAAGAAGGATCATTGGAGAAAAGGCGATCTCAAAAAAAAAGATGTGTTGTCGGGTTCATTGGTATAGTTTCTTGACCTCAGAAGAAGTTTTCCTTTTGAACTCTTACAGCGTGTGTGAAGCTGGTGAGCCTTACACTGGCTGATTAGTGGGGCTTGTAGGCTATTTACTAACTGATTGGTGGGACTCATGGGCCATATACTGACTGAATTGTGGGACTGTTAAGTTATATTCTGGTTAATTGGTGTGCTTGTTGAGCTTTATACTTTAAACTTGCTGATTTATAGGGTTGGTGGGACAAATACTGATGGATTGGGTGGGCCGGTAGGCCACGTACTGGCTGATTGGGTGGGCCGGTAGGCCACGTACTGGCTGATTGGGTGGGCCGGTAGGCCACGTACTGGCTGATTGGGTGGGTCAGTAGGCCACGTACTGGCTGATTGGTGAGGCTGGCGTGTCATTTAAAGTCTAATTTGTGGGACTGGTGGTCATATACCGGCTAATTTGTAGGGGGATGGGCCATGCACTTGCTGACTGGTGGGGCTTATTGGCTACACTTGCTGTTTATCTTTTAGTGGGGCTCTTAGGCTATACACTAGATGATTTTTGGGTTGTTGTGCAATCAACTTGCTTACTTGGTGGGCTTTTGGGACAAGTACTGGTTGATTGATAGGGCTGGTGGTCCATATACTGCTGATTGATAGGCATGGTGGCCCATATACTGCTGATTGATAGGCCTGATGGCCCATATACTGCTGATTGATAGGCCTGGTGGCCCATATACTGCTGATTGATAGGCCTGGTGGCCCATATACTGCTTATTGATAGGCCTGGTGGCCCATATACTGCTGATTGATAGGCCTGGTGGCCCATATACTGCTGATTGATAGGCCTGGTGGCCCGTATACTGCTGATTGATAGGCCTAATGGGCTCTACTGGCTAATTGCATGTTCCGGTAATTCCTATGCTCGTCGATTAAAGGGGCTGTTGGGTTATACATTGGCCCATTATTGTTTATAAACCAATCTGTTTTATTATCTTACAGCTGAATGTATTCAGTTGTTGTTGTATCGTCATCTCGCCATTAAAAACTCATCTCTTACAAAAATGAGTTTCACAAAGTGCACACCAAATCAGATTGCTTGATATACAAACAAGTGCAGCACTCATTTAGTTTACCATTGATGAAAACAGACCCACGTTTTAAGAATAATCAATGAAGTCTTATTAAATCTATTTGAATTATAGCAACACGTAAGAGATGACTTATTTGTTAACATCGAAACCCATGTATTTGCTGTTGTAGATCTTTTTTTGGTGATAACCAACTGAGATGCAAATACTTTCGGAGGAGGTAACTTGTTAAAATCCAGGAAGTGAAAGCCTCAGAAAGCTGTCATCGCGCTTTTAAAAGAAATGTACAAGTATTTGCTGGAGTCCGCCCTTATCCGTCGTTTGCATATCAGAAATAAGCGAGTTGGTTTCATATCAGAATAAATTGTTAAATTTCTACTTTAAACAAAAACAAAAAAATGCCAATGTCATTTAACACAATCGTGGTGTGGTCAGAGGAAAGATCCTTAAACTGTGCTTCTTTATTTTCAGCTTGTATATTGGGGTTTGACTATTCAAATTGTTTCCTCTCTCATTCTTTAGGAAAGTGAATCTGTGAAACTAGAAATGGTTTTGTGAACACTTTCAGCAGTTTTCAGGTCAAACGCAATCTATAAAAACTAATTTTTCTTTTGATAAATCTAAGCAAAAAGTAAGTTTTTTTTTTTTTTTACAAATTCGGCCTTAAATGAAAAAATTAATGAAAACCCTTTCGGATCAGTGGAATTTAATTAAACATATACAATCATTTCTCAGGTGATTAACTGCTTTGTTTAAGAACTATGGCGGACAGATTTGCAAATACATTATTTGAGTGCAACATGCGCGTGCTAGTCACACTGCTTCAGTTGTGTAAGTATATGTAATCCATGTGCTGCAGACCACCCCCCCCCCCAAAAAAAATAAAAAATAATAACAACACACTAATACATTATTTGAGTGGCACATGCGCGTGCTAGTCACACTGCTTCAGTTGTTTAAGTAAATGTAATCCATGTGCTGCAAACCACCCCCCCCCCCCAAAAAAAATAAAAAATAATAACAACACACTACTACAATTTTTTTTAGTGAAGGTAACGAGCCTGCTTATTTCCCCACAATGCTACAATTGTGTAAGTAAATGTAATAAATATGCTTTATACTTCACACTGCTACAAATGTTTAAGTAAATGTAATGCATTTGCTTGATCCCCCCCCCCACACTGTTGCCATTCTCCAAGTAAATGTGTTGAGTACGTTGATTCCTAAACTGTTTAGCTTAATGAATTTTGTATATTTTGTTTGTTGTATTTTGGAATCGAATAAATAATACTTATTGAATTTTCTTCAAATTACTGCAGGTGATTTTTCGACCAGTCAAGATAAGGACATCCGGGTACAGCTGAACGAATACAACAGTGGGCGATCTTCCTCCTGTCCCAGATTAATTGGCCTGATTCATGAGGTCGACACCTTCAACCTTACCGGCAAGGTTCAGATCGTTAGATCAGATGACACACAGGACGCTGTTTATGGGCTGTCTGCAACCATGAATGGGGGAAATGTAAGCTGTTGGCCTGACATCTAATGTAGCTATTGGCATGACATCTAATGTAGGCTATTGGCATGGCATCTAATGTGAGCTACTGGCATAACATCTAATTTAAGCTATTGTCCTGACATCTAATGTCAGCTGTTGGCCTGACATTTAATGTAAGATATTGGCCATAAATTTAATGTAAGCTGCATGACATCTAATGTAAGCTATTGACATTACATTTAATGTAAGCTATTGGTCTGAAATTTAATATAAACTATTGTCCTGACATTTAATGTAAGCTATTGGTCTGACATCTAATTTAAGCCATTGGCTTGACATTCAATGTAAGTTATTGGCATGACATCTAATGTAAGCTATTGGCCTGACATTTAATGTAAGTTATTGACCTTACAGTAAATAAATTCTCTTTGCCTTACACTAAATGTAAGCTATTGGCCTGACACTTATGTAAGCTAATGGTCTGACACTTTTGTAAGTTATTGGTCTGACGCTTATGTAAGATATTAGCCCGACACTTATGTAAGATATTTGCCTTACAATTATGTAAGCTATTGGCATGACACTTATTTAGGCTATTGTCCTGACACTATATGTAAGCTTTTGTTCTGGCACTTATTTAAGCTAAGGTCTGACACTTATGTAAGCTATTGGCATGACACTTATGTTAGTTATTGGTCTGACACTTTTGTAAGCTATAGGCCTGACTCCTTTGTAAGTTATTGGTCAGACACTTATGAAAGCTGCTGGCCTGAAAATTGTGTAAGCTATTGGCCTGACACTTTTGTAAGTTATCTGTCTTACACTTATGTTAGCTATTGGCCTGACACTTTTGTAAGTTATCTGTCTTACACTTATGTTAGCTATTGGCCTGACACTTTTGTAAGTTATCTGTCTTTCACTTATGTTAGCTATTGGTCTGGCACTTATGTAACATTTTGCATTACATTTATGTAAGCTGATGGCCTTACACAAAATAAATGTACTTGGACAAAATAAGTAAATTTAATGGTGGTACTGGAACGCAATAGAGTCATCGACCATGTTTATTTTCATCAGCCCTTGGCTGCAATAATATTTGCCATGTTTATTTATTTCAGCTACCCCTACAATAATACTGGCTATCTTTATCTATTTCAGCCTTTGGCTACAATAATACTAGCCATATTTATTTCTTTCAGCCCCTAGCTTCAAAAATATTGGCCAGCAATGGTTGCCCGGGGGTAAAACCAGTGGAAATTAATTCCTGCGCATGCGTGATGCGGAATGACGCTGAGATGGCATTTACGTGCAAGCTGATGGCATCGTGTAAACTACCCAACAAACTTTATTTTTACGCGTTCACGAATGGAACTTACTACAACAGTCAAATGGTAATGGCCCCCACAACATACGGTAAGTGAAGCAGCGCACTGAAATTGTAAATTAGGAAATTACGACAGCAGGCCGGCGAGCTATCACAACCTTTTTATGCCCTCCTCAAAGCACCCCTTAAGCCCGAGTATCGGGCAGCAAAGCGGCACGTTGGGGATCTCCCTTTGCCAGAACACGCCTGCACTCACTTGATAGGGAACCAACGGAGGTCAACTTAACCCAAGGAGATCCGCTCCCAGAGCATGAGCAGTCACGGGGGGGGGGGGGGGTATTTCGCTAAATTTATTTAAGACCACGTGTCTCTGCGCATTTCATTTGTTTTCCTCGATTTTGGCTTTTTTAAAATTTTTTTTTTGGTTTCGCAGTCTCGTATATTACTGTTAAGCGCCTAATATCAGTTTCATTGTCTTTTCTAGGAGCGCAAAGCAGTTTTTGCTTAAACCGTTATTTGGAGACCGGAATTACAAGTTTTGCATAATTAGTTACTCATAAAAAGTTGATTTCTTTCATCTCATGCTAATTGTAATTAATTTCGCCTATAATAAATAAGTTATGAATTAAACAAGTAACGCTGATCAAGATAACATTTGCGATGAAGAAATATTGTTTGAATTTAGAAAACTATGCCAGCGTAAATGCTGAAAGGTCTGTCTTAGTGAGCAAGAAGTCACATACCCGCATCGTTTAGTCTGCGGATATCTACTCTCAAAGGTGAGCTTGGTATCTAGGAGTGTAGGCCTCATTTCCCCTAAAGAATCAGTGTGCGTGTTTTCACAAAAGAAACGCTGCATCTGAAATATCTAAAGAGGCAAGTTACTGGGTTGATCAAATAATTCTTTAAAAAACGATATCCACACAATGCACAGACTATCGGCAAAACCCCTTTACAAGAATCGTAATGCGCAAACATTTTTTTGGCCAGAATGGTGGAATAAACAAAAATGATAACATTCCAAGCTCTGTTACCAAAGTGAAAGGACGTCCTAAAGACAATTCTGATAACATTAATCTCAAAATGAAGGATATTTTTCAAGATGACAACAGAGTGTGCGTCCTAAATATTTGACATTTTTCTACTGCTTAGAGATTCTGTACCATCGGATATTATGGTTCTTTGGAAGTTTGCCCAGGTGCTGGCTGGTGCAAGATCACTGGGCTTTTTTTTTTTTCCGTATTGATGGCGATGCCGTAGTTGTCGAAGTATTGAGCAAAGCGGTCAAGTATTTGCTGCATTTTCAGTTCTGAGCTTTAATTTAGGACACAAACATCAGCAAACGGCGGGCTGCAAATGACTGTTTCTTTAGCTTTCTCAATGGCTTGTAGTCTCATCGAAATTAGACGAATTGACAGATGTAAATGGCTAACAGCAATTTCGGTTATTACACGTTATTCTTAAGGAATGAATAAACGTGTTTTTTTTTTAACTCTTGCACATATTTTGATATTATTTTTTTTTTAAACAATGCAGGCATAAATTTGGAAATATCATTGAAAGGGTTTTCATGAATTATAATTTATGATGATACTTTTGTTATTACACTTTATTTTTTCGCCGTCGTTCTTGAATAGGGTTGGTTTAACCCCTGTAGAATACTAGGGAAACTGTCTTAACGCGGTCACTAAATGATTTGGAAAGCCCTGCGTTACTGAGACAACATAATTTAGTTATTTCATGCAAATACTTGCGGTCAATGAAGCTGCTTATAAGCTGTTAAAAAACATATGTTTAAATAAACAGAATTTACATTCCTCATATATTTTAATCTTCTCTCAGAAGATTCCCCATATATTTTAATCTCGTCTCTGCAGATTCCCTTTATATTTTAGTATCTGCTCAGGCTCAAATCCATTCCTTTGAGTTCTAATTTATCTCAAAAATACTTGTAGAACATGTCGAAATGTTGACTCTTTTACAAATCGTTCTATTCGACACATACCAAAAAGGATCAAGACGAAAGATGACACAAAGATGTACATTGGCAGGCTTCGAGTATTATAGGAACGCATGGGAAATGAAATGTTTAAAAAAACTTTTTACCAAGAAATATATCGATCATTATTTTAGGTCAGTTGCCACAGTTTTCTGCGACCAGAGAAATTACCCCTTACAGCTGAGCATATATTTTAAATCAACTCACGTTGCTATCCTATTGAATTTAAAAGTTGTTTTTTGTTTGTTTTTTTAACAAGAATCACTACGATGATTATGTCACTAGGCTCCTCTATTTCGTCCTACAGCTCGTTGTGACGAAAGAGCAGGTATGTTATAGCGGTATTTCCACCTGTCCGGCATTAGAGTCGCTTTTAATTTTGGCCGCCAAGTCCCCCACTTCGTCGTGGCCGTGTGATGTCTTCGTGTCGTGACCATGGGGTGTCTCCCTGTCGTGATTGTGTGGTGTCTTCGTGTCGTGACCATTAAGAAACATGACGTGACAAAAGTGTGATCATGGAAGCGGAGTAGTTGTCATCGATTGTCTTCAAGTCACGTGGTCAAAACGTTGTTTTTATACGTATTGTCCCAACCGTCGGTTCTGTCTTGTCACAGCATTTACCTTATCGTTTCACCAATTTGTTTCATCTTGTCGAACCATTCGTTGTATAGTGTCACATCATAGGTTTTAATTCTGTTACAAGATTGGATTTTCCGGTTTTATCTTGTCACAAATTATGTTCTTCTTTACCGCAACCAGTGAATGCTATTCATTTTCCTATTAATTTTTTTAAAAATTTTAATAATCGTTGCGCTATTTCATGGTTCAACAATTAAAGATCTGTGTGCGAAATCCAGGCCATGTGCCCTAATATATTGACTGCCAAATGAGAATGAATTTTACATTCGTCTGGTGTCAAAACTGCCAGAGAACTACTTATTTTTAAACGTGTGTAGCACGCTGAAAGGTTTTCATTCGTCATTTCCCTATAATACAAAAATATATAATTTAACATATATAGCTCGACTTTTACCCATCCACCTTACCAAACAAAAATTTATAATTGTCATAAAAGCTGGTCCTCTGTTCAACTACAATTGAAACAACCCTTATCACGTGACGAGCATTGAGGATCTCTCATTTTTGCCTCCAGCCAGTGAAAGTACGACTATAATTTAAAATTAATAGACTCTTCTTCTTCTATATCTTAAGGGCCCACGATCAATTTATCGATCATTTTGGCTCCTATGCATGTAGATGGGATTTGCAATGTTTCTGTAACTGGTGTTGATGAGGAAATTTCACTGATTTCCAGAGCCACTTTGTGTAAAATTGAGGGAATCATGCACTAGGCGTTTGACGGCTTGAGGCAATAGAGACAAATGTGTCTAGTGTTGTCGCCTCAACCGTTCCTTTTGAAAGATTGTTCCAGTCCCTGATTGTCTTGGGCAGGAATGAGCAGCTCCTATACTGGCTTCTTGCTGGTATGAGCCGGAATTGCCTGTCATGGCCTCGTTGCTGTCTAAGGGGGAGAGGGACGAGTTTTAGTTTAATACCGGAACAGTGGACCAGCCCATTATTTATCTTGTACATCATGGAGAGCCTGGATTGTCGTCGTCGTTTCTGCAATGGTGACGAGCCTAGTGTTTCCAGCATGCTGCCAACACTAGAGGTATTCCTGTAGCGGTTTAGGACAAAGCGTGCTGCTCGTCGCTGGACCGCCTTCAACCTGTCCATTCTCCTCTGGGTAAATGGGTCCCAGACTGAAGATGCATAATCTAAAATTGGACGGACAAAGGCTTTATATGCTCTTTCTTTTACACAGGAGTTGCCAATCTTTAGATTTCGCATTAAGAACTCTCGGGTCTTGTTTGCTTGGTTACATACATTGTTAATATGCTCGTCCCAGCGGACCTCTCTTTGAATGGTAACACCCAGGTACTTTACGGAGGAAACTTGCTCAAGTATATGGCCGTGCAGTTCATATTGGTAGTGTAGAGGAGTACAACTTCTAGATACTGATAGTGTCTGGCACTTGGCAGGGTGAAATTTCATGTTCCAGCTTATCTTCCACTCGGTAACCGATTGAGATCCTGTTGTAGCGTGTCCTGGTCAGATCTGTTGGCGATTGTCCTATACACTGCTGTGTCATATGTGAACAGTCTTGCTTGGGATGTCAGTTTCTCAGGTAGGTCATTAATGTATGCTAGGAAAAAAAAGGGGCCTAGCACAGATCCCTGGAGAACCCTTGACTTCACACTGACAAAGGAGGAGCTTTTACCGTCCACCATACTGCTTGGCATCGGTGGCTGAGGAAGCTAGAGATCCATGTTTTAGTGGTGCCTTGGATCACATATCTCTGGAGTTTTTGTAGAAGCAAACTATGATTCACACGGTCAAATGCTTTTGTGAAGTCCATTACTAGCATGTCAGTATGCTTGTGGTTCTCCAGATTGGTCATCAGGTCTTCTACAAATTCGAGAAGCTGGGTCTCACATGATCTATTGACTCGGAAGCCATGTTGACAGTCATTGAGTATATCTTGGTTCGGTTAGGTACTTTCTAGATTTTAAAAAAAGTTGTCAGCCACCCTTAAAAACCGTTCCCTCTACTTAGTTTGATTGGTTAATTTGAAAAGAAAAACAAAACAATCATAGCTGCTTTCAAGCAAGCAATATTTTCTATGAACGGCCATCCTAATCCACGATAAAGAAATTCAAGTCATGCCCAGTCAGTTGTTGTCCAACTCATTTTTATTACGTCATTTAAAAGAAAAGGAATGCGTATACTCTCTACCGTGTTTGTGGATGAAGAAAACATTATTTTAATTTCTTAACGTCAGAAGTACATATTAATTATGAACCGCATGACCCACACAGCCACTCTAAATCGACGCCCATGAAAAGCTAGGAAAATGTAACCAAACTTTAGGAATCCTACCCAGTTTCTGATTGATTTTTAATTTAACCCTAAACAGAAAATGCCTCCCCCAAAAATTATTCGAACCGCCCCCACGTTGCTTAGAAAAAAAAGCCCGTAGAGAACATATTTGATTGAGTCGCATCCCTATAACTTGTTTATGATCAGGTCCTTTCACTGAATGCTACGTTGGTAAGCCGAAAAAGATCATCACGGAGACCTACGACCCCAGCCAGGTGACCAAATCCTGCCGGAAACGCTCCATACACATGGTTGACACATTCAACGTGACCGGGAGGTTCACCACCCGCGGATTGAACATAAGCCGTGGCAACACCTATGTTGGATTCTCCGTGGTGGCTAGAAATGGGACCACAGTTGTAAGCTGTTACTTTCAATGTTCCCCTTGTAATAGAAACAAAAAGAGACACATGTGCTATCCACGAAACGACAAAAATCATTGTAAAATATCATACACAATCTAATTATGAAAATAACCAATTTTTAAACTCAAGAATTAACATTTAATATATATATATATACATATCAAGGTTAATATAACCACAACTCAAGGCTATTTATGGTGATAAAATAAAGATGATGAAGTGTCCAGTTTATATATGATGACAAGTCAAAGTTACATATTATGTATTCGTTGCTGTCATTCCAACTTTTGAATTGAGCGTCGTTACAGACTTTAGGAAGGACGGGTTTCTTTGAGTGGAAGTGTCTACCTGATCACGGGCTTGAGAGGGACAAGTGCGCCTGTGTTTCTATCGTGGGAGATGAGGTGTACGTCGTTTGCAACTTGACGTTCAAGTACTCCATCAGTGAGAGGATCGGGGTGTTTTACTTGATGCACAACGGAATACAGTTCGTGAGCGAAGGCTTTAGGCTCCCCAAAATTTTCGGTTAGTGGTGTTGTTGATCTGCTTTGTGGTGTCGTGGTGTTATCGTTTTGTTGTGTTGTGGTGTGTTGCTGTGGTGTTGTGTGGTGTTGTGTGGTGATGTGCTGTGGTGTTGTGGTTTAGTGGTGTTGTTGTCTTGCTGAGTTGTTGTTTTTTGTGTTGTTGTGGTATTTTTGCTTTGTGGTGTTGCTGTGTTGTGGTGTTGCGATGTTTTGGTGTTGGTGTATTGTAGTGCTGCGTTGTTATTGTGTTGTTGTGTTGCTGTGTTCTTTTGTTGTTGTGTTCTTTTGTAACTGTATTTTTTTGTGTTGTGGTTTTGTGCTGTTGTTGTATTTTTGCGTTGTGTTTCTGAGTTGTTATTGTTTTGTTTTGTGTTTGTGGTGCGGTGTCGTGTTTTTTGTGTTTTTTTTGTGTTGTGGTGTTGCTGTGTTGTGGTAATGCGGTTTTAAGGTGTTGCTGTTTTGTTGTGTTGCTGTGTTTCGTTTTTGTTGTGTTGTGGTGTTTTTGTGTTGTGTTGTTCCTGTGTTGCGTTTTTTCAGTGTTGTGATGTTGCTATATTGTGGTGTTGCGTTGTTGTGGTGTTGTGTTGTTGAGTTTCTATGTTTTTGAGTTGCTGTGTTGCTGTTGAATTGTGGATTTTTGATGTTGTGATGTTGTTGAGTTTTTGTGTGGTGGTCTTGTTGTGTTGTTTTGTTGTGTTAATACTTTGTGGTTGTGGTTGTTGTGTTGTGGTGTATTTGTGTTGTGGGGCTGTTTTATTATGGTGGTGTGTTGTTTTTTTTGTGTTGGAATCGTAGAGATAGGTTTTTATCATTATTTTTATTAACTTTATTTTAAACAATATCGCAGAACGGGACATTTGGGTAGCGGATGAATAAAGGAATACGATTAGCAAAAGAAAAATGTAATACTAATCCATGCATTGGTTAAGGAAGCTTAATAGTTCTCTACGGCCGTGCCTAGCACTTTGGAAACTCCATGTAGTCGGTTTTACCAAAAATATGTCTGTGACGTTGGACTAACTTTATATCCCAGCCTCCAGAAGTTGAAGCTTAAAGCACAACATTGACTGCGGTACCACTGTTTCTAGGGGTTAGTGTGTTGTACCGTCAGTTCGGGTTCCTCAACTTCTCTAGTTTTCTTGTTTTTTTTTTAAAGAAAACTGTTTCTGGGAGGCGGACATATGAAACAAATACTTAAACGATTGAATATAGCTCTATACTTTGAAATATGACTTGTCCCCCCCCCACCCCCACGACCAACCTCTTGTAATCCATAGTGGTCAGAGTAGTGAAGAGAGATCAAGTTTGCAGGGGGTCATCGGTGCATATAAACAATAAAAGTTTTCGTTCAAATATTTCTCGCACAAAAACAACTGCTTTTTTCAATGTTAATTATCTAAAAAATTCTTCTCCTCATTCTCCTAGAAATTAAATTGTTTGTGTCTTTTGATTGTCATTTTAAACAACATTAGCAACAGCAGCAACAGCAAACTCATAGTCAGCAACAAAAAAGAACACAAACACAGAGAGAAATGTACTGTTTATTTTAGTATGAAGTGTGAATAGAAGTAGACTTTGCTTGGAAGCATTTAAACTATTTCCCACAATTATGATGTCTATACTGGTCAATAATATTCACCTTCTTTCTTTTTTTTTTTCACTACCAACGGTGCATGATCAATATATTAAAAATATATTTTTTCAGCCTTCTGTGCATTCAGAATATGCACTGACGCTTTCCATATGTCTTTGAATCTTCCCCGCCCTGTTAAGTTCGATATTTATAAATGGCTTTGATTTTTCTCTCCATCTCCCCTCTGTTATCCAGGTCTCTTTTGCGTAATTGGGATCTGTGATGTCTTTTTTTTCTCCGTGTTGAATCTGTAATTGTGTGGTGTCATACGAGGTCTTTTCAGACATTTATTTATTTTCTTGTCTCTCTTTCTTGATGTCTAGCTTTCTGTTCGACACAGCTCAAAAAAAATTTGAAGCAAAAATCAATTACTTGTTTGAAATCCATCTTTATTTTTTTTAAAATATTTTTGTTTTAAAAATTAAAGCAAAAGCACCTCTTTCCTTCTTGATATATTTACATCAGGTCCAAAACAAATCAGTCTCTTGTCTTCATCTCAACAGAACCAAACATCACGGAGAGTCTGCAGATAGACACCAGTGGGAATCTGTTCCAAGACGACGAGGACGAGTGCCGGCAGTACGTTGACGCGGGCTCGACCCACGTCCTGGAGTACTGCGTGGGCAATCTGATGACCCCGGCGACCGTGGAGATCCGACGGGACTTGGTCCGGCTGGCGTCGTCTCACCAGAACTGCGCCGTGGTGAATGCAACCTTCCCGGCGGGGAGGGCGACGTTCACGTTTTCGTACTCAGATGCATGCTCAATCAGCAACACAACCAGCTGTATTGTTGTATGTAAGTACCACAACGCAACCAGCTGTATTGTTGTATGTGAGTATCACAACGCAACCAGCTGTATTGTTGTATGTGAGTACCACAACGCAACCAGCTGTATTGTTGTATGTGAGTACCACAACACAACCAGCTGTATTGTTTTATGTGAGTACCACAACACAACCAGCTGTATTGTTGTATGTGAGTACCACAACACAACCAGCTGTATTGTTGTATGTGAGTACCACAACACAACCAGCTGTATTGTTGTATGTGAGTTCCACAAAGCAACCAGCTGTATTGTTGTATGTGAGTACCACAACACAACCAGCTGTATTGTTGTATGTGAGTATCACAACGCAACCAGCTGTATTGTTGTATGTGAGTACCACAACTCAACCAGCTGTATTGTTGTATGTGAGTACCACAACACAACCAGCTGTATTGTTGTATGTGAGTACCACAACGCAACCAGCTGTATTGTTGTATGTGAGTACCACAACACAACCAGCTGTATTGTTGTATGTGAGTACCACAACACAACTAGCTGTATTGTTGTATGTGAGTACCACAACGCAACCAACTGTATTGTTGTATGTGAGTACCACAACACATCCAGCTGTATTGTTGTATGTGAGTACCACAACACAACTAGCTGTATTGTTGTATGTGAGTACCACAACGCAACCAGCTGTATTGTTGTATGTAAGTACCACAACACAACCAGCTGTATTGTTGTATGTGAGTACCACAACACAACTAGCTGTATTGTTGTATGTGAGTACCACAACGCAACCAACTGTATTGTTGTATGTGAGTACCACAACGCAACCAACTGTATTGTTGTATAGGAGTAACAAAACGTAACCAACTGTATTGTTGTATGTGGGTATTACAAAACAAAACAAATGTATTGTTGTGCGTAAGTACCACAAAAAAACATCTGTGTTGTTGTATGTGAATACCAAACAAAACGACAAAATTTTTGTATGTGAGTAAAACAATGCAGCCAACATTATCGTTGTATGTGAGTAGCACAACACAGCCAACTGTATTGTAGTATGTGAATAACAAAGCAGGCATCGGAATATTTTTGTATACAAAAAACTACAGAAATCTAACCTTAAATCTAGACCAGGAGTGATCAAACTTTTTAAACAATTGCTTGATCAGTGTCAACAGACCCTGTCGGAAGCCGTATAAACATCTCTCAGAAAATTCCGGTGGATGGAAGATTGATTGAATTCTATGCAAACTGCACGTATTTCAGTTCTAGTTGGGAAAAAAATAGCAACTTTAAAAACAATAACGCATTTGAAAGGAAGAAAAAAATATATCCACTCCAACACAATCTTAATAATATGTCAAAGGGAAGTGTAATTAATATTATCAACGATTTCAGGTTTTAAGTTGGTCGCTGCTAGCCAGGTACCTTTATGGGGGCCAGTTGGGCTAGATTCATGACCCCGGCAGACCAGATGTGGCCCGTGGGCCGTAGTTTGCGGACCCTTTATCTAGAGTGTGAGATCCGGAATGAGAAATGTGTTTTTTTAGGGGCAGTTGGCCTCTTAAGTATCTTTTAATGACGAATGCAGAATGTATGTTCGTGCTTCATTTCACAATTCGGAATATGTGTATGGGGATTTATTTGACTATAGATATCATAATCATTGACAAACATTTTCACTATATGCTATACTTTTTTTTTTTAAACTTTGTTTCACTCTAGAAATGTCTTTAAAACAGCCATATTTTTAATCAACCCCAAAAATATTTTTTATCAACCCTTAATCTGCTAAAACTTGCCTTGAACGAGTTGAGAAAAGCAGAGGAATATAAGTTGGCAACTGACTTGTTTTATTCAACGAGGCTGAAAGCAATTCTTCAAATACTTTCTAATTAGTCTAATATTTAAAAAAAATAGAAATGTTTGTATTTAATCTCGGCACTCAATCTATACAAGTTTTGTTGTATAAACGTTCTTGCCTCCAAGATTGATATTTTTATTTGGACTCACCCTGAGTAAATTACGTAAAAGTAATGTGGCCTGTGTGGGTTGAAATGAATTCATTCTTTCTATCTCCAGCCCTGGTTCCTGCAACAAAGCCCACGACGACTGCCTGCGTCAGCTGTGAAAACAGTAGGTACACATCTCTAGGAGGGCTCAGCGTGTATGTTATGTATACAGGCAATTATTGTGTACGCCGCAACGACGTTACACGACAGCACACATGCGTCCTTTGGGGTGGGGTGGATGTTTTCATGTTAAGTGAGGGGGGGGGGTTCTAGAGTCAGACAGTAATATACCTTCTGGAAAGCTTTCTAATCAAATAAATGTTTGTTTATAATTATTTTTATCTTTGTTTGTTGGCATCGTCCGCTGCTTCGTTGTAGGGTAATGTTACAATGCAAATTTCTTCCACTTCGTTTATTTTTATTTTTTTTCTGGAATCTCTGTATCACTATGTGACAATGTTATAGACTTAGCAGGACGAAATCACTAGATCTAGGGGGTTTCTTTTACGAGGATTATTTGGTTCCCCGACACCAAATCAACTGTCTCCGCGCATCTGGATAACTCAGGGAACGGCACGTGTGGATGATACAGCTTAACACCATTGGCTTCGACGAAGTGACCGGAGTTTTCACCGTGTAAGGGTTATCCGCTTACGAGGCTCCGTCTCGGGGGGTTAAATTCAGAGTCTGCCTTCTCTTAGATGAGTTGCCGTCCATGGTTAACGAGTCAAATCCCCCAGGGGTACTGGGATTGATTTTGTTTGTCTAGACTTTGGTGGGGATTGAACTCCAGGCTATCAGCTTTTTGAATTGCCCTAGTTCAAACCGCTCGGCTACTTATCACCCTAACCTAACAACTTCTTACCTCTCATAAAACACAATAGAAAAAAAAATATGGTTTGGTTTTATTTTATAGTGGGAAGGCCGTCCCGCGCATGCGGGGTTTTCTCCTAAGAAACTTGTGGGCATCCACATGGGGTTTGCCTCCTTGTGCCGCGGCAGATTAGTTGGGTGGACTTGTCAACTCGAAGCCAAAAACCCCGGCCGACGCATAACTCCCAACCTAAAGGTAGTAATAATGCAATGATATGATTACATGTTGCCGTTAATGGATATGAGGCTTGGATGGCGGTAAAAAACCATGCTGATGATTTTAGCTACGCAGCCGAGAGAAAGGTGCTCCAAGGGCAACCGTTTTGTCCCAGCTTTTTGGTTCCGACCAAAAGAATCCTTGGGCGGTGGAGGGAGGGGGAGGGTGCTGGTCTCGCCACACCATTTTCCCCGGATTAGAAGCATACCCACCCAAACATTTTGGGAGATTCGGTATGAGAACGCTTTAAACGCAGTTTTTTCGGTCGACGGGGCATCCCCGATGCCGGGGAAGAATCCCCGCGTGCATCCGCAATTCTGGTGGCAAGAAAACTTCAGCGTCTTGCCTGTTTGGTGGTGTGCCTTTGGGAGCATTCAATTAGCTCGCGCTCGACGGCCCACTGAAACCATATCCCAATGTGCCGTATAGCCCGCGTTCGACGGCCCACTGAAACCATATCCCAATGTGCCGTATAGTTGGAATGCTAAACGCTCAATCATGAGACGCGGGTTGACATGATAAATATATTTAGGGTCAAATTTTGATTTTCAATATGTTGTTTGACGGAAGAAGGATGCATGGATTTGAAAACTCTAAGGATCAAGGATGTTGATGGAAAATATTATACACGTATTTGAGGATGATTTGAGAAATTACGCGAGTGGTGAACTTATGGTAGGATAGATAGAGCGACACATTATGTTGATTTATGGTCAGATGAATGAATTGATCAGTTTAAAGATGGAAGAGGTTATGGATGATTTGTTACGCACTGCTATCTATATGGAGAAATTAATCTCTTATTTAATAAAATGGCTCGTTCTAAAGACAAAAGACTATATTAAATGATAAAAACAATAACAGAGAAATACGATACTCCAAACAGGGCTAATTACAATTAGTAAGTTTTATTAAGTTAATACTAAATTACAAAAGTTAAAAAAGAAATTTAATAAAAAAATCATTCACTTACATATTACTGTTTTGCTTGTACCGGTACAAAGTTGATGATAAAACGATGGACCAAAAAGGTACAACGATGAATAGGAATTCACATATACATGTAAACAAAACTCTGTTTACAAACACCACACTATAAAAATAACTCACGTCTGTCGTCCCGTAAAGTAAAAATTTCTCGTGATAAATGCTCTCCTTAAAATTTATCGTGTCCGTTTTTTATAGTCTGTTCTACTAATGCATCTGGAACCGCCCTGCGCATTGCTTACCTTTCCAGTTTACTCCATATTGCTCTACAAAATTCGAATAGAATAGACTATCAATTTTATTTAGGTCAGAAGAATACTTTAGCTAGCCACACCTTAAATGCGATTAAGAGCTTGCTTGTTGTTTGATAGAGTTCACAGCACGGGGGAAATATACGCCGTAAACACGTCGTTTAAATAAAATGACTGAATTCATGCATGGATGAAAATAATATCGTGCCACAGTAAAAAAGAAAAAAAAATATTTATCTAGGTACGAGAAAAGATGATAGGAGCAATGGCAGTGGTGAGTAATTTATTTCAAAACTAAATACAAACGTTTTTTGGTGTTTTTTTAAAATTCAAATTGTATAATTACTAATTGAATGGTCTAGACATTTATATTTTGTTGAGGATTTCCAACTCATTTGATCACCATAAAGAATACATATATCTCTGTATTAAAATGTTGATTAATGGTCTCTATATGGCACTTTAATTGCGCAGCCTGTAATGTTGAAATCCTAATTAGTTCTCCTATTTTCTATATAATTGAGTGGATATTCACGTCTTATTAATGACCACAAATCATCCTCTAACACACATATCCCCAATTCATTTCACATAGGTAACTCCTTTAAACAGTTTACATTCTCCCCTTGGAATCTGGGTTATATTCTGTCTAACAACATGTCTCTCAAAAATCATATCTCTCACATTTACCGCTCTGCATACACTGTACATCACTATTTGTCAGATTAGCTCCATCCGCCAATACCGTACAGTTAGTGCAACAAAAACCCTAGTCTGCGCTCTAGTTCTCTCTCGTCTTGGCTATTGTAACTCTCTTCTGTCAGGTTCATCAAAACACTTATTAGAAAAATTTCAAAAGTTTCAAAACTCAGCTAATTCTAAAGACCAAAAAACATGATGACGTCACACCACTACTTTATTCACCTCATTGGCTCCCGGTACAAGCACGTATTGACTACAAAGTCTCTGTTCTCTGTCACAATTTTTCTCCAATTCTTCCCCTTCATGTCCAACTGAGCTACGCTCTGTCTATTCAATCCTTGGACAGCTTCGATCCTCCGCAGAGGCGCATATTCTTTCTGTCCCTAAGAATCACAAAAAAAGAAAAAATACGGTGAACGATTGTTCTCTTTCTGTGTCATCAAACAATGGAATTCTCTTCCATTACACATCCGCAATATACCGACTATCATAGCCTTCAAAACTGCAGTCAAATCATATCTTTTTAAACTCTTCTATCCTGACTGATTCCCACCTCTGACCGAAAAACGATGCTGCTGGGTGTCGTCCATGGCTTGAGATGTAAATAGTTTTAAATATACATTTGTTTTGTATTATTTAATTAATGCATGTTAATTAATTTTTTTTACAAGTTTTTGGTAATGTTTGTTAAACTGTATGTACAGCGTGGTGAGCCCAGCCCTAGGCTGAGGTACCAGGTAAAAAGAAAAAAACAAAAAAAAGAAAAAAAAAAAAAAAAAAAAAAAAAAAAAAAAAAAAAAAAGAAAAAAAAAAACACTTATATTACCAATAATAATAATATTCACCATAATGTGTTACAAATACAAATAAGTCTCTTTTTTAATTTTATACAGTCAAATACGTATTTTTTAAAATGCATGCAAATTTTTATCAAAAATACAACTCTAGATACCGGATTGGAATTTACTAATGAAGACACAGACATTGGTATGTTGGTGTATTATTGAAATCTTACTGTCGAGCAATTCATGTTTAGATCTAGGCACTTATTTAAAACAATGAACTAAACAAAATGTGTGGAGTTTTTGTTTGTAAATTTGTATTAGTTATGTTAAGTAACTCGCTTCAACTCACATCTTTCGCACGTGCATTTAAAATAGCCTCTGTGGGATTTGGTAAAATTGTCAGCTGAAAGATAAGACCAAGATTGAGTGATAAGGTGAGAGAGATATTGGGATAGAGGGAGAGAGAGAGACATGTGGGAATAAGGAGGGAGAGAAGAGACAGAAAGAGAGAGAGAGAGATGAAAAAAGAAAGAAATAGAGAGAGAGAGAGGGGGAAAGAGAAATGAAGGGACAAAAGCTACAGGTCACGTTATATGTAGTTTGAGGGGACCAAAGCTACAGGTGATGATGATATGTAGATGAAATTCAAAATAACGTTATAACTTTTTTTTCCTCTTAGCAACAAAGGCCCCACTCACAGCTATACTAACAACCGGTGAGTATAAGGTTTACATTTTTTTTTATAATGCGGTGAGTTTTTGGCAAAAAGGTAACACATGAATATCGATGTGAAACCTATAGGCCATTTATTTGAGAGGGGGAGGGGGGTTGTGGCACAAGTTGACCAATCAAACGTTGTGGCACAGAGTTGACCAAATAAACGCTGTGACACAGATTTGACCAATCAAACATTGTGGCACAGAGTTGACCAATCAATAGTTGTGGAACAGAGTTGACCAATCAAAAGTTGTGGAACAGAGTTGACCAATCAAACTTTGTGGAACAGAGTTGACCAATCAAACATTGTTGCACAGAGTTGACCAATCAAAAGTTCTGTCACAGAGTTGAACAATCAAACATTGTGGCACAGAGTTGACAAATCAAAAGTTGTGGCACAGAGTTGACCAATCAAAAGTTGTTGCACAGATTTGACCAATCAAAAGTTGTGGCACAAAGTTGACCAATTAAACGTTGTGAAACAGAGTTGACCAATCAAACGTTGTGGAACAAAGTTGACCAAACAATCGTTGTGGCATTGAGTTGACCAATCAAAAGTTGTGGCTCAAAGTTGACCAATCAAATTATGTGGCACATAATTAACCAAGCAAAGGTTGTGGCACAGAGTTGACCAATCAAACGTTGTGGCACAAAGTTGACCAAACAATCGTTGTGGCATTGAGTTGACCAATCAAAGTTGTGGCACAAAGTTGACCAATCAAACGTTGTGGCACAGAGTTGACCAATCAAAAGTTGTGGCACAGAGTTGACCAATCAAACGTTGTGGAACAGTGTTGACCAATCAAAAGTTGTGGCACAGAGTTAACCAATAAAAAGTTGTGGCACAGAGTTAACCAATCAAAAGTTGTGGCACAGAGTTAACCAATCAAAAGTTGTGGCACAGAGTTGACCAATTAAAGTTGTGGAACAGAGTTGACCATACAAACGTTATGGCACAGAGTTAACCAATCAAACGTTGTGGCACAAAGTTGACCATACAAAAGTTGTGGCATTTAGTTGACCAATCAAAAGTTGTGGCACAGAGTTGGCCAATCAAACGTTGTGGCAGAGAATTAACCAAGCAAAAGTTGTGGCACAGATTTGACCAATCAAAAGTTGTTGCACAGAGTTGACCAATCAAACTTGTTAAAAAGTCAAGAAGTCGTCTAAATATTTGAATGTTTAATTATTTTTTGACAAAAATTTTGTTACATTTTGAGTGTCGACGAAGCTCTTTGAGTTTCCCAGGAACTCCATCTCGCTGGACCCTCACTACCTTTGCACAGGAGAGGTACAGCTAGCATACCCCCGCCCTCCCCAGGATGTTTCGCCCTACACTTGAACCATCCGGCTCCCTCAGTTACGCAAAAGGGGTTGCTCTCAAGACTGACCTTAAAAAAGTAAGGAGTGGATTTCCTACTGGGGATCACTATGACCTTCTCCCGCCACCCAGAGGGAAAAACATGATCCTCTATTTCGATTCGGTGAAAACTGGTTGAATCTTCACTGTTACCCCTCGAAAAGGTTTCCTCACACCTCAGATCTTACCAGTGCCTTTCGCTAAGTGGTACTGGACGCTCTCAAATAATAAATTTAGAGGTGCAACAACAATATGATGAAAACTGTTTAAGTTCTTCGGATTTCGTTTTAATGCACTACAAAGCTAAAGACAATTATTGATACAACGCGCTACTGATACACACCCTTCCCCCCAGTCTCCCAAAACCCGCCGTCTCCTTCAAATGGCATTATGTCAAATAGAAGAAATAATTCTGAAAAGAAAATCAGTTAGTGTTGTTTTCCTTTTTTTTTTTTTTTAACGTAATTTCATTCCAACAACAAGAAAAACAATTCACGTTTTATTTCAGCAACATTTACAGGGGATAAACCAAATGGTGAGTACTACTTTTATGAGCACAGACTGTCTTAACATTCAAAATACATATGCAATAGACTAATAATATATTTTGATATTTTAATGTGTATTTAACTGAATCTAATAACTTATTGTCCATTTAGTTATACGTGTCTAACTGTCGCACCTAAGAGTTAACTTGGCCCGCAAACCTTGCTGTCTCATAAAACCATTAGGATTATTTTTTTTTAAATTTTTGTTAATACCCGAACTATTATAAATAAATGATCTGATTTCAAGTGTTAACACAATTTATTTTTTTTAGAAAGTTTATAAACTTTAAAAAAAAACTAAACAAAATAATTTTCTACTCAATTTCCCGTCGGCAGTCAGTGAACTATCTTAAAATATGTAATTTGACCCTCAGCTAACTTCAAGTTGGGCAACCCTGACCACCTTGGGTAACTTCCTTTCCTACGTTAGTTTAGCTAATCACGTTACTTTTTTAAAATTGATGTGCTCTTCCAGATTTGACGACGACACAGTGTATAGATTGTAAATATGGTATGTTAACCTCTTGTATAGGTGGTGTAGATTGTAAATATGGTATGTTAAACCTGTTGTATAGGTGGTGTAGATTGTAAATAGGGTATGTTAAACCTGTTGTATAGGTGGTCTAGATTGTAAATATAGTGTGCTAAACCTGTTGTATATGTGGTGAAGATTGTAAATAGGGTATGTTAAACATGTTGTAGAAGTTATCTGCTAGTAAATATAGTATATTGTATAGGTTTTGTAAATTTGTAAATAGGGTATATTAAATCGGTTATATAGGATGTGTAGATTTTAAATATGGTATGTTTAACATGTTGTAGGAGTTGAGTGGTAATAAATATTGTATGTTAAACATTTTATAGTATCTGATCTTCATAGACGCCTAAACTATGATAACCTTTTCATGAGCTTTAGCTGACTCAGCATATCTTTACCCAAATCTCTCCAATTTTTCTGACACGGCATATTTTCATTTTACACGTACCAAGGGAAACACAATACATAAGAAAATAAACATTTCTTAAAGTCTTTCAAAATATTTACACGTAGTGTAATATTTCAATGGAATGCAAAATAAACATCATTAGTCTTTAGTAGTAAATAAACTCGCTCGACGCGTAAAAAGTACAATCACATGGAATTTAAATTAACAAAGAAAGAAGCTACATGTCGTTAACAGTGTAGTCCTGAATGCATGTTTCTTCTCCTCCAACTCTTGTCCTCCTCTATCGTGGCTATGATTTTGTTAAATCTTCTCTATCTCTTGTTCTCGTCTATCGTGGCTATGATTTTGTTATATCTTCTCTATCTCTTGTTCTCCTCTATCGTGGCTATGATTTTGTTACTTCTTCTCTATCTCTTGTTCTCCTCTATCGTGGCTATGATTTTGTTATATCTTCTCTATCTCTTGTTCTCCTCTATCGTGGCTATGATTTTTTTAAATCTTCTCTATCTCTTGTTCTCCTCTATCGTGGCTATGATTTTGTTATATCTTCTCTATCTCTTGTTCTCCTCTATCGTGGCTATGATTTTGTTACTTCTTCTCTATCTCTTGTTCTCCTCTATCGTGACTATGATTTGGTTACATCTTCTCTATCTCTTGTTCTCTTCTGAAACTGTTAGCTATCACTACTATGTGTTGGGAAGATTGATATCAAACACATCAATGATATGTGTTGGCAAGTTTGAATCACCCATATGTTTGGAAGAATTAAGCAAAAACAATCCCAGCTTCACGCTTTTAAAAAAAACAACAAAAAAAAAACAACAATCACACTCAGCTTGAATCAGTGAATAAAGAAATGGAAATTGTTTAAATGTGGGAATGAGAGAGACATCAAGATAGATAGTCAGAGAGAGAGATAAAGGAGTGAGCAAGAGATTGTCACAACATTCTATAATGTAGATGCTAGTAAAATTAAATTATTCCAACTAAGTTTCTCCATGTTTGTTAAGGATGGAGTACAAAGACACCGGCTCCGTATGTGAAGGTCAAATGTAAGTACACTGACTTAATATTTCAAACGTGTTTTCGGCCAATCAACGTCGACGCTAATTTGAGTTAGTTAAGCAAATGTCTCTCACAGATCATTGTAGTAATAGATAGTAGACACGCCTCAATTCTTGAGAAATTTTAATAGAGTGATCAAACACATGAATTGTGCATTAATTTTATTATATTTCATAACATATGATCCTACACGCTTAAGATGTAGTTAAAGACAATAGCAGAAATACGATTAATTGTACAAAAATTTACAAAATTTTTAAACCAAAAAAAAAAAAAAGAAATTAGTATAAAATGTTTAGTAAAAGCAAATAATGTCTGTCAGAAAGAAATGCACTTTACATATACATATAGGTGTATGATATTTTATTAAAAAATAAACATTTCATAACATTGACCCCAACCGAGACATGGCAACAAATACATATGCAACTTCTAAAGTAATAAAGTTACTGCAGTAAAATTATTATTACAAACAGGCAGTGATCATCAAAATATAAGAGAATGATCAAATATGACCCAAGAAAATGTAAAACATCCTATTAAAAAATGTAAAACATCCTATTAAAAAATGTAAAACATCCTATTAAAGAATGTAAAACATCCTATTAAAAAATGTAAAACATCCTATTAAAAAATGTAAAACATCCTATAAAAAAGTGTAAAACATCCTATTAAAAAAATGTAAAACATCCTATTAAAAATGTAAAACATCCTATTAAAAAATGTAAAACATCCTATTAAAAAATGTAAAACATCCTATTAAAAAATGTAACATCCTATTAAAAAATGTAAAACATCCTATTAAAAAATGTAAAACATCCTATTAAAAAATGTAAAACATCCTATTAAAAAATGTAAAACATCCTATTAAAAAATGTAAAACATTTATGGTGGAAACGGTTGGGTTTCTGGCTCCGGAAGCCTTATAGTAGTGGCCATTTCCTATGTATTAACCAGGCTTTCCTCAATAAGGCGACCCTTTGGTAAGTTCGGAATACTATAATTAAATGTGGAAACAGGTATCACTATTCAAAACAGGTGAACCACTTTCCAAAATAAATCCGCTGTATTTTACTTTTATGTATTGTGTGAATTATAAGGTTAAAAATAAATATTTGTGTACAAACACTTACTCAAAGTTGAAGCTTCAAACGTTCCTCTCAACCTGGTCCGATTGTAACGCTATATACACTTGACGAAACGGAATCCAATCCAGTATAAATATAAAGAGCGAGGCTGTCTATTTTAAGAAAACTACCCATTCAACGAAATCAACGACAAATACCGAAATCGTTCAGTCTCGCCAGGTCCCAGTAATTAACCCGCTGTTTTCAGCGAGTGTTCTTGAGTCCCTACTCCATGTTTTTTTTTTAGTCTAATTACTTCCATTTGACTAATTCATTTAGTTTTTCAGGTATATACTTCCATCAAAGGAGTTACAACTTAGTTTTTACGTATCATTACTTCCACCAAAGGACTTAAAACTTAGCTTTTACGTCTCATTTCTTCCGTTGCTATTTCTTGTGTTTAAGTACTATCGTGCTCGCACCTATTTTTCATTACGTTGATCGCAACACTTCTGTCTAAGTATTTATTTTTCAGTACTTCTGTCTCATTACGTATGTCTCAGTACTTCCAAGTTCTTCTGCATGGCTACCCCACCCCCCTTTTTTTCAGTACCTCAGTGATTCCGTCCCCTTACTTCCATCTCATTTCTTCTGTCTCTTAACTTCTGTCCCAGGGACTTTGTCTCAGAATGTTTCTACAGATTTGATATAATCTTCTTATGCATAGGCAACATAAACATTTTTTTTCATTTAACTTTACATTCACTTTTAAAGTTATGTTTTCGATCTTAGATATCATTTTAAATGTTCTATATATGATAAGTTTAGATACAAGTTTAATTCCCCAACAGTTCTTAATAATATATATTTCTAAACTACTCTTGGCGTCTCTCTGTTCAGCTTTCTTGGAAATCTGCGTACCCACGCCGATTCTTCTTGGCAGTGTTGTTGGATTCATTGTTTGGTACATCGTCGGTAAGTACACACAAATAACACACCAGCATGTCTTATAATGGGATAGAACACCGAACTCTGAGGGGATAAAAATTAGGCACACACAAAACTGAGAGGATTATAATGGTAGAGAACACCGAACTGTGCGAGAATACAGATTAATCAAACACAAACATTCCATTGCCTCCAGTCAGCTTGACGTAGTGGCTGGCAAACAAAAATAGTTTTGATGGTGTTCACAGACACGAACCTTCCTAAAGACGGACAAGTACCTTCATAAGGACGGACAAGTACCTACATAACGACGGATTAATTACCTACATAAAGACGGCCAAGTGCCTCCATAAAGACGGAAAAGTACATACATAAAGACGGATATGTACCTCCACAAAGACGGAAAATACCTTCATAAATACGGACAAGTACATCCATAAAGACGGACAAGTATCTTCATAAAGACGGACACCTACCGTCATAAAGAATGACAAGTACCTTCATAACGACGGATAAATTCCTACATAAAGACGGACAAGTAGTGTCATAAATAAAATTCAGTCAAATACATTCATAAAGACAGTAAGCAACTTCATGAGGCAGACAAGTACCTATATAAAAACATGTCATTACCTTCATAAAGGCAGACAAGTGCTCTGGCGTAGACAGTGTAATGAATGTGTTTTTTTTTTTTTTTTTTAATTGGTTAAAGCGTTCAAACATTGAAGAGTTAGATCATTTCCTAAAAAGTTAAAGATTTATTCACAGTTATATTACACTATTCTGAATTACATGTGAAATACTCTCGATAACATTAGGAAAGTAATTCATTGATACGTTTTTTTTTTTGTTTCTTATTTCTCATTAGTTTGTGTATTTTGTAGGAAGTTGTTCGTTAAAACAGGTAAGCTGGGCTTTATGTTTGACTATCTCCCTTGTAACATGTCTATCTCCCTTGTAGCCTGTATGTCTTCCTTGTAAAATGTATTTGTGTTGTTTTGCCAACTATGAATTTATGGAAGTTTGAACATATTTTAACATAATTTACTTTAAAATCACTTGCAACATTATTAACGGCTTTGATATTTTTTAATTATATTTACATTTCTTTATACTGCTAATGATGAGATCGAGCCAGTGAGAGCAGGCAGATTTATAGAAAAGAAAGAAAGCTTAGAATTCTAAAAGACTACATAAGGAATGGTGAATCTAAGCAAGAGATCTGAGCGAGGCTTTGCGGGGCTCTGAGGCGGGTTGGTGGGGCTCTGAGTGATGGTTGGTGGGGCTCTGAATGTGGGTTGGTGGGGCTCTAAATGAGGCTCAATGGGGCTCTGTGTGAGGGTTGGTGGGCCTCTGAGTAAGTGTTCGTGAGTTTCTGAGTGAGTGTTGTAGGCCTCTGAGTGAGGGTTTGTGGGGCTCTGAGTGAGGGTTGGTGGGCCTCTGAGTGTGGATTGGTGGCGCTCTGAGTAGGTTTCGTGGGGCTCTGAGTGAGGGTTAGTGATGCTCTGAGTGAGGGTTGTTGGGGCTCTGAGTGAGGGTTAGTGATGCTCTGAGTGAGGGTTGGTGGGCCTTTGAGTAGGTATTCGTGAGTTTCTGAGTGAGGGTTTGTGGGGCTCTGAGTGAGGATTGGTGGGGCTCTGAATGTGGATTGGTGGGGCTCTGAGTGAGGATTGGTGGGGCTCTGAGTGACGATTGGTGGGCCTCTGAGTGAGGATTTATGGGGCTCTGAGTGAGGGTTGGTGGGCCTCTAAGTGAGGATTTATGGGGCTCTGAGTGTGGGTTGGTGGGCCTCTGAGTGTGGATTCGTGGGGCTCTGAGTGAGGATTGGTGGGGCTCTGAGTGTGGGTTGGTGGGCCTCTGAGTGTGGATTGCAGGGGCTCTGAGTGAGGGTTGGTGGGGCTCTGAGTGTGGGTTGGTGGGCCTCTGAGTGAGGATTGATGGGGCTCTGAGTGTGGGTTGGTGGGGCTCTAAGTGTGGATTGGTGGGGCTCTGAGTGAGGGTTGGTGATGCTCTGAGTGAGGGTTGGTGGGCCTCTGAGTGAGGATTGGTGGGGCTCTGAGTGAGGGTTAGTGATGCTCTGAGTGAGGGTTAGTGATGCTCTGAGTGAGGGTTAGTGATGCTCTGAGTGAGGGTTAGTGATGCTCTGAGTGAGGGTTGGTGGGCCTCTGAGTGAGGGTTAGTGATGCTCTGGGTGAGGGTTAGTGATGCTCTGAGTGAGGGTTAGTGATGCTCTGAGTGAGGGTTAGTGATGCTCTGAGTGAGGGTCAGTGATACTCTGAGTGAGGGTTGGTGGGCCTTTGAGTAGGTGTTTGTGAGTTTCTGAATGAGGGTTTGTTGGGCTCTGAGTGAGGATTCGTGGGGCTGTGAGTGTGGATTGTTGGGGCTCTGAGTGAGGGTTTGTGGGCCTCTGAGTGTGGATTGGTGGGGCTCTGAGTGAGGGTTGGTGGGCCTCTGAGTGAGGATTGGTGGGGCTCTGAGTGAGGTTAGTAATGCTCTGAGTGAGGGTTAGTGATGCTTTGAGTGAGGGTTAGTGATGCTCTGAGTGAGGGTTAGTGATGCTCTGAGTGAGGGTTAGTGATGCTCTGAGTGAGGGTTGGTGGGACGTTGAGTAGGTGTTCGTGAGTTTCTGAGTGAGGGTTTGTTGGGCTCTGAGTGAGGATTGGTGGGGCTCTTAGTGTGGGTTGGTGGGCCTTTGAGTGTGGATTGCAGGGGCTCTGAGTGAGGGTTGGTGGGGCTCTGAGTGTGGGTTGGTGGGCCTCTGAGTGAGGATTGATGGGGCTCTGAGTGTGAATTGGTGGGCCTCTAAGTGTGGATTGGTGGGGCTCTGAGTGAGGGTTAGTGATGCTCTGAGTGAGGGTTGGTGGGCCTCTGAGTGAGGATTGGTGGGGCTCTGAGTGAGGGTTAGTGATGCTCTGAGTGAGGGTTAGTGATGCTCTGAGTGAGGGTTAGTGATGCTCTGAGTGAGGGTTGGTGGGCCTTTGAGTAGGTATTCGTGAGTTTCTGAGTGAGGGTTTGTGGGGCTCTGAGTGAGGATTGGTGGGGCTCTGAATGTGGATTGGTGGGGCTCTGAGTGAGGATTGGTGGGGCTCTGAGTGACGATTGGTGGGCCTCTGAGTGAGGATTTATGGGGCTCTGAGTGAGGGTTGGTGGGCCTCTAAGTGAGGATTTATGGGGCTCTGAGTGTGGGTTGGTGGGCCTCTGAGTGTGGATTCGTGGGGCTCTGAGTGAGGGTTGGTGGGACTCTGAGTGTGGGTTGGTGGGGCTCTGAGTGTGGGTTGGTGGGGCTCTGAGTGAGGGTTAGTGATGCTCTGAGTGAGGGTTAGTGATGCTCTGAGTGAGGGTTAGTGATGCTCTGAGTGAGGGTTTGTGGGCCTCTGAGATAGGGTTAGTGATGCTCTGAGTGAGGATTAGTGATGCTCTGAGTGAGGGTTGGTGGGCCTCTGAGTGAGGGTTAGTGATGCTCTGGGTGAGAGTTAGTGGTGCTCTGAGTGAGGGTTAGTGATGCTCTGAGTGAGGGTTAGTGATGCTCTGAGTGAGGGTTAGTGATGCTCTGAGTGAGGGTTGGTGGGCCTTTGAGTAGGTGTTTGTGAGTTTCTGAGTGAGGGTTTGTGGGGCTCTGAGTGAGGATTCGTGGGGCTCTGAGTGTGGATTGTTGGGGCTCTGAGTGAGGGTTTGTGGGCCTCTGAGTGTGGATTGGTGGGGCTCTGAGTGAGGGTTGGTGGACCTCTAAGTGAAGATTGGTTGGGCTCTGAGTGAGGTTAGTAATGCTCTGAGTGAGGGTTAGTGATGCTTTGAGTGTGGGTTAGTGATGCTCTGAGTGAGGGTTAGTGATGCTCTGAGTGAGGGTTAGTGATGCTCTGAGTGAGGATTGGTGGGACTTTGAGTAGGTGTTCGTGAGTTTCTGAGTGAGGGTTTGTTGGGCTCTGAGTGAGGATTGGTGGGGCTCTTAGTGTGGGTTGGTGGGCCTCTGAGTGAGGATTGGTGGGGCTCTGAGTGTGGGTTGGTGGTGGTCTGAGTGTGGGTTGGTGGGCCTCTGAGTGAGGATTGGTGGGGCTCTGAGTGTGAATTGGTGGGCCTCTGAGTGTGGATTGGTGGGGCTCTGAGTGAGGGTTAGTTATGATCTGAGTGAGGGTTGGTGGGCCTCTGAGTGAGGATTGGTGGGGCTCTGAGTGAGGGTTAGTGATGCTCTGAGTGAGGGTTAGTGATGCTCTGAGTGAGGGTTAGTGATGCTCTGAGTGAGGGTTAGTGATGCTCTGAGTGAGTGTTGGTGGGCCTCTGAGATAGGGTTAGTGATGCTCTGAGTGAGGATTAGTGATGCTCTGAGTGAGGGTTGGTGGGCCTCTGAGTGAGGGTTAGTGATGCTCTGGGTGAGGGTTAGTGATGCTCTGAGTGAGGGTTAGTGATGCTCTGAGTGAGGGTTAGTGATGCTCTGAGTGAGAGTTAGTGATGCTTTGAGTGAGGGTTGGTGGGCCTTTGAGTAGGTGTTTGTGAGTTTCTGAGTAAGGGTTTGTGGGGCTCTGAGTGAGGATTCGTGGGGATCTGAGTGTGGATTGTTGGGGCTCTGAGTGAGGGTTTGTGGGCCTCTGAGTTTGGATTGGTGGGGCTCTGAGTGAGGGTGGTGGGCCTCTGAATGAGGATTGGTGGGGCTCTGAGTGAGGTTAGTGATGCTCTGAGTGAGGGTTAGTGATGCTCTGAGTGAGGGTTAGTGATGCTCTGAGTGAGGGTTAGTGATGCTCTGAGTGAGGGTTAGTGATGCTCTGAGTGAGGGTTAGTGATGCTCTGACTGAGGGTTAGTGATGCTCTGAGTGAGGGTTAGTGATGCTCTGAGTGAGGGTTGGTGGGCATTTGAGTAGGTGTTCGTGAGTTTCTGAGTGAGAGTTTGTTGGAATCTGAGTGAGGATTAGTGGGGCTCTCAGTGTGGGTTGGTGGGCCTCTGAGTGAGGATTGGTGGGGCTCTGAGTGTGGGTTGGTTGGCCTCTGAGAGTGGATTGGTGGGGCTCTGAGTGAGGATTGGTGGGGCTCTGAGTGTGGGTTTGTGGGCCTCTTATTGTGGATTGGTGGGGCTCTGAGTGAGAGTTGGTGGGGCTCTGAGTGTGGGTTGGTGGGCCTCTGAGTGAGGATTGGTGGGGCTCTGAGTGAGGATTGGTGGGGCTCTGAGTGAGGATTGGTGGGGCTCTGAGTGAGGATTGGTGGGGCTCTGAGTGAGGATTGGTGGGGCTCTGAGTGAGGATTGGTGGGGCTCTGAGTGAGGATTGGTGGGGCTCTGAGTGACGGTTGATGGGGCTCTGAGTGAGGGTTGGCATACAAATATAATGCTATCATATGCTAATGACCTCATTAAATATATACAAATAATTTCTAACGCTTTAAAGAACTTACAATGTAAAACCAAGTCAATCTGCTACTTTATCGTGAAGAAATTAATATACTTACAATAGTCTCGATATGTATCTATTAGTGGTCAAGCACCACGGTTTTTTGGTGTTCCGAAGAGTGGTCTGGATGGTAATTACAGAGACACAAAATGTAATCATAAAATTTTGAATATTAACTTGTTGCTTTAAAGTAACATTTATATATTTTATACATTTTTCTTCTTCTAGCCAATCGAAGGCGAAGTGAGTAGTTAATGTTTGATGTGAATGGTTATCGATTGAGTGTGTCTTACAACTTATATTAGATTCAAATGTAAGTTTTGTGGCGCTTTTAAATGTAATTTTTTGTAAAGAAAGAAACAGTCGCAGCCTATGCATAAATAGAAACAATTAATGGAATCTATTCCCCAAAAATTCTATTTTTTTCAAATTATAATTCTTTTATTGGTGCTTTGGTGGGTCAGCATAGATGCGCATGAGAGATTGGGTATTGGAGTTTCTGTGAGGTGAAATATCGGAGTTTCGGTTGGGTGGCGTATTGGAGTTGGGGTGAGGTATGAATTGCAGTTTTGGCGGGGTGGGAATTGAAGTTTCGGTTGGGTGGGAAATCGGAATTGGGATTGTGTGGAATTTGGGAGTTTTCTTGGGGTGGTATAATGGAGTTTGGGTGAGGTAAGAATTTGAGTTCCGATGGGGTGGGATATTGAAGTTTTGGTTGGGGTGGGATATTGGAGTTTTGGGTGGGGTGAGATATTGGAGCCTCGGTAGGGTGGGATATCGGAGTTTCATTGGTATTGGACATTGGAGTTTTGGTGGGGTACGTATGAGCTCTACTGGAGACATTGGTAATGTAGTTTTTATTAAGAAAGGGCTAAAAGTAAGTAATTTATACAAGGCGTTTTTCAAATTAAACTACGAAGTCAATACGGTGAATTTGGACTAGAAGTTGGTCCCGCATATAAAAAGCTTATGTCTTTAAACAAAGGTTAAATACAAATTTCAAATCATTGGGTTGTCCAATGGATCGTTTGAGACATTTATTTAAGTCTTGAATTACACTAAATATTCTGACGACGTGGCTGTCCGTTGAGTTTTCGCGGAATACATGGTTCCTCTATAAATGTCTGGAAAAAAGTGGGTCAAAACTAGGGTTCTGGTAGGAAATGGGTCAAAATTAAGGGTCTGGGGGGAAATGGGTCAACATTAGGTTTGTGGAAGGAAATGGGTCAACGTCAGGGGTCTGCAGGAAATTGGTCAGCATTAAGAGTCTTGAAGGAAATTGGTCAACATCAGGGGTCTGGAAGGGCATGGGTCAAAATATGGGTTCTTGAAGGTAATTAATCAACATTGTCTTAAAATAAATGGGTCAACATTAGGGTTCTGGGAGGAAATGTGTCAATGCTAGGTGTCTGGGAGGAAATTGGTCAACATTAGTGATCTGGAATGAAATGGGTCAACAATAGGAGGGGCTAGTAGGAAAGGCCCCCTTAGGGATTCTAGAAAGACATAAATCAGTGTTTATAATAAGTTATCATACATATTCGCTTCAATAGTATTACCAGGCAGCATTACTACTAAAAAGACGAAAAATTTAGAAAAATATTTTTTCATTTTTAATTTGAATTACCTAAAATCATTTTGCCCAAGATTTACATAACTATATTATGATTTGAAGTCTTATTCCATTTATCCCAACCCCATTTCTTGACTCTTCTGTCATGCATCTTTTCCATCCGCATCTTTCTTTTTTTAATTGTTGCCATTAAAATTTTAACAGCCAATTGGTCACAAGCTGCGACAAGCATTGCCGATTCAAGTAAGTTTTTACATTTTAAACTGTCAAGGTAACATATTGTGATCAACCTTTACTGAAGAGCAAGGTAACATATTGTGATCAATCTTTACCAACAATGCTAGGCAACATACAGTGATCAATCTTTACTATTATGCTACGTAACATATTTTTACCAGTCTTTACTTATAAGCAAGGTAACATTCTGTGATCAATCTTTACTAATAACCAACGTCACATATAGTGATCAACCTTTACTAATAGTGCATAGCTTGCTCATCATTTTTTTAAAGTGAAATAAATTACCCAGAAAAATTTTCAATGATCTTTTTTTTGTGGGTTTTTTTGGTGTTGTTTTGAGCAACATTCTTGTTGTTGTCGATTGCTTCCAACAATCAACGAGGATAAGTCGGTAGCTTTTCTACACCTGTCATTTATTTCTCAGAAACTGAGTATTGATCGCTTCACGCCTTAGTAGTTTTGTGTGACGAAACGTTGGGTGATAGATCTGTTCAGTACCTGTGATGTGTTGTGTGATGGATCTGTTCAGTACCTGTGATTTGTTGTGGGATGGATCTGTTCAGTACCTGTGATTTGTTGGGTGATGGATCTGTTCAGTACCTCTTATTTGTTGGCTGATGGATCTGTTCAGGACCTTTGATTTGTTGTGTGATGGATCTGTTCAGTACCTGTGATTTACTGGGTGTTAGATAAATTCAGCGCCTGTGATTTATTGGGTGCTGGATCTGTTCAGGGCCTTATTTGGAGATATCATACCGGTTATACCAAGTTGACTTCGTTTTATTTTTACAAGGTCATATTTCTCTGTTGTCCTGAAATGAAGGTCTTATTTTTCTCTCTTGTCGTGATATCAAGGTCTTAACTCTGAGTTGCCCTGATATCAGCGTCATATGTCTCTGTCTTCGCGATATCAAGGTCTTATGTCTCTGTCTTCGCGATATCAAAGTCATATGTCTCTGTCTTCTCGATATCAAGGTCTTATGTCTCTGTTGTCCTGATATCAGCGTCATGTCTCTGTCTTCGCGATATCAAGGTCTTATGTCTCTGTTGTCCTGATATCAGCGTCATATGTCTCTGTCTTCGCGATATCAAGGTCTTATGTCTCTGTTGTCCTGATATCAGCGTCATATGTCTCTGTTTTCGTGATATCAAGGTCATATGTCTCTGTTTTCGCGATATCAAGGTCATATGTCTCTGTTTTCGCGATATCAAGGTCGTATGCCTCTGTTGTCCTGCTATTGTCTTATTTATCTGTTTTACTGTTATTAAAGTCCTATTTGCTGTTTTCCTGATTGCAAGGTCATAATTCAGTGTTGCTCTGAACCTTTCTGAATTTTAAAAGCAAAATTAATGATTGAAGCTTAAATTAATTTCCAGTTGCTGATTTGTACAGTGAAGAGTCTGGTAAGTGTTAATGATTTTATATATAGTTTTTTTTCTAACTTGGAACATGCGAAATTTAAAATATACCTATGTATGTCGTCTGGTATGTAAGAATATTCATATGCGTCGGTTCTTTCATCATTATGAAACTGAGCAAGAAAGCTGTGTAAGCATTTAACTAAGCCTTAAACACGCATCGCTTTGATTAAATCAATTTAATACACAAAGCTTTAACTTAAATAAACGATCAAATCTGGTTTCTTTTTTTTTTTCTCCAGAGGGGGCGATGAGTGATAGAACCAGAAAAATGACAAGGAAATCATGTGAGTTGACTTTACAGTGGAGGCAGAGAGATTGATTTTAAAACTGAATCGAGATTCATAAACGCCTTTAACTGATCCCGGGCACACAATTTTAAGAATTTGAGTAAATGTGTGTGCATGTGTGTTTGCTGTATGCTTTTTTTTTTTTTTTTTTTTAAAGAATTTTCTGAAACTTTTTTTTTTTTTGTGTTTTCTTTTAAATTTGTTTTTGTGGACAGTTTAAAAAAAAAAATTTTTTTAACTTGGACTGGGTTTTTTTTTTTAGTAAATGTGTGTGCATGTGTGTTTGCTGTATGCTTTTTTTTTTTTTTTTTTGTAACGAATTATCTGAAACATTCTTTTGATTTGCGCTATCTCTTAAATGTGTATTAGTGGACAGTTTAAAACAACAAATTTGCTTAACTTGGACTCGGGTCTTTATTTCCAGATGCTGTATCGGAAATTGAAGCCGCAGGTAAGGTTACGCTATTGTTTAAAAATTAAGCCAGTCTTAAAGAAATCTGCACGTTATCAGAGAAGATGTATGGTGACCCATCGGCGACCCCATGCTGTCTAAGCCAACTGGTCATGGAATGGCTTTGACTCAAGGTGAGAATAACCGATGACCGGAGTGCGTATGATGAGATCTAGGAATGCACTTGAGTCGGCCTTGTTGGCCCCCAGTTCAGCACGAAACTGGACACTTCTCTGAAGAGTTTCTCTGATGCATGTTGACAGGGTCCACCTTCCTACCAGAACCACCGGGTCTACAATGCGTCTGAAAGTATTGTGCCGACAAACGTGGCGGTAAACATACCATGATAAAATAACATGTCCTCTTCGTTTCGGTCCTTGAACGATGGTACGGTTATGTACTACATCTAACATCGCGGGGGGGGGGGAGGGGGAAGGGAGATGGGGTCAGGAATCGAGGGGAAAAAACTTTCCCAGTGTTTCTTAAAATTTAGTCAGAGAGATTTTAGAGAACAACATGGACCAGATTGATGGGAAATATAGGAAAAAGAGTAATTTCATGCGACGACTTGATTCCGTTTGCGTTACTGTAAAACCCAAAGCCCCTCACACCGTACTCTGTACCGGAAAGTCGCATCCTTTTGTGCGGCTCATGTCACACAGCCCAGATAAGAGATCTCACGCGATGCTTTTTCAAAAATACGCTACAAAATATGTACACGCCATCTTTCTTAATAAGAGTAGCGCACCAAGTGAGTAAAACATAAAGGGAAATATAGACAGAAGTGCGCGGGGTGGCGGTGGAGGGGGGGGAAATTGCTTTTCGTTAAGTAATCATTATGTCTCGTGTTTCCCTCACCATTAGAGTGTCATGTAAATAGTATTTACATTTTCACCAGAGCCAGAAGCTGATGATGACGTCACTGATAAAACCGGAGCCGAGGAGAAAGCTGCTGCACAAACTGAAGGAACAGATCTTTAGACAAAAGGAAGGGGAAAAGTTATCTGGACAAGTGACTTAACTAGTATCTAGACAAGCTGAAGGAATGGGCGTCTGGACATGCTGAAAGAAATAGTTTCTAATAAAACTGATTGAACTTGTGTAGAAAAACTGAAGGAACTAGTGTCTAAAAAAACTGAAGGAACTGCTATCTAGAAAAACCGTATGGACTGTTATCTAGACAAACCGAATGAATTTGTGCCTGTGCAAATTGAAGGAACTGGTGACTTGACAAACTAAAGGAAATAATGTCTAGACAAACTGAAAGAACTTGTATCGAGAGAAACCGAAGGAATGGATGTCTAGACAAAATGAAGGAAATGGTGACTTGACAAACTGAAGGAACTGTTATCTAAATAAACTGAAGGAACTAATATATAGACATACAGAAGTACCTTTTATCTTAATAAACTGAAAGAACTGGTGTCTAGACAAACTGAAGGAACTGGTGTCTATACAAACTCAAGGATTTGGTATCTCGAAAAACTGAAGGAACTAGAATTTAAACACACAGATGTAACTTGTGTACAAAAACTGAAGGAACTAGTGTTTTAAAAAACTGTAAGACTCATATCTAGACAACCTGAAGGAATTGGTGTCTATACAAATTGAAGGAACTGGTGACTCAACAAACTGAAGGAACTGTTATCTAAATAAACTGAAAGAACTGGTGTCTAGACAAACTAAAGGAACTGGTGTCTAGACAAACTAAAGGAACTGGTGTCTAGACAAACTAAAGGAAATGGTGTCTAGACAAACTAAAGGAGCTGGTGTCTAGACAAACTAAAGGAACTGGTGTCTAGACAAAATTTGGCATGTGCATAGCATCCATCCAGATGAAATGAAACCAACAGAGTCAAAGATGATTTCTAAAAATGTATTTCAAGCATGGATGAATTTGTAAAACATTAACTTGTTCCACAGACAAATTTTCTTAAACTGCTCGAATAATTTAAATGGAATATTTAATTTTCAGACATGTTTCAGTGACTACATAGTGGCAATGGCAAAATGTGTTTAGTAAATGAAAGTTAAATTTAATAGAAGAAAATATATACCAATTTATGAAAAGAGTAATTAATAAAACAATATTTCCTGTGTTGCTTTTTATTTATGCCTCATAAAAATTTATTACAACAGACGAATTTTAATTTTTTAAAAAAATTTGCATTTAACTAGTTGTTCATTAAAAATTGGTCAAATCCCACCATTGCTACGTTTACACGCACAAACACATTGTGTTAACTTTCTGGCACGGCCTTTTGTCTAACGAAGTACTTTAAAGCCCTTTTATGGAATCAAACATTTATAGATAACCTAATACGTTACGCTGGGCAGGACACTTAGAGCAAATGCCAAATAACAGAGGAACGAAGAGGGTGCATCACAAATACCCCAGAGGAAAAAGGCTCAAACGCAGACCTAGGCTTAGTTTTATAGATGATGTGAATAAAGATCTACATCAGCTGAAAGTCCAAGCATGGAAAACGAAGGCATTAGTTAGGTCTGAGTGGAAGGAAGTGGTGAGGCAGGCCAAAGCCCTACATGGGCTGTAGCGCCACAGGGATGGATGGATGGTCTGAGTGGAAGGAAGTGGTGAGGCAGGCCAAAGCCCTACATGGGCTGTAGCGCCACAGGGATTGATGGATGGTCTGAGTGGAAGGAAGTGGTGAGGCAGGCCAAAGCCCTACATGGGCTGTAGCGCCACAGGGATTGATGGATGGTCTGAGTGGAAGGACGTGGTGAGGCAGGCCAAAGCACTACATGGGTTGTAGCGCCACAGGGATGGATGGATGGTCTGAGTGGAAGGAAGTGGTGAGGCAGGCCAAAGCCCTACATGGGCTGTAGCGCCACAGGGATGGATGGATGATATTTCAAAACCTTACAACAGTCTCCTTCATTGTCGCGAAGGAATGCAGACGTATAAAGATAACAAGGATACGGAAAATAAGACAACATTTAAGTCCGAAAGAACGCTTAGTGTAAGCACATATCTTTAAGCACAGAGCGAACTAGTTTTAATACAGGAAGAGTAGTTAAAGAACAGAAGGGGCTAGTTATAGTACAGAAAGGACTACTTATAGAACAGAACGGACTGGTTAAATCACAGAACGGACTTGTTATAGCACAGAACGGATTGGTTATAGCACAGAGCGGACTGGTTTAAGAACAAAACGGACTGGTCAAAGCACAGAACGGACTAGTTATCGACAGAAAGAACTAGTTTTATCACAGAACGGACTAGTTAGAGCCAGTAAGAAAGAGTTTTAGTATATAAAGGACTAGTTATAGCACATAATAGACTAGCTTGAATTGGTGCTGATACGATTAGGGCCAAGACGACTCGAGCCCTTCCGAAACTAGTGTGCAGTCTTTGAGGATTTAAAACAAGGGGAATATCATTGTGTATTGTGCCGTTAAATAAGACTTATATGGTGAAAAATTCTAAAGTCTTAAGGATAACAAATTTAGGACTGCGTTCAAGCCGTGCAAAGGAAATGGTAGGACAAGGTATGTGGAGGCTTGAATCGAAAGACAGGAGAATAAGGCACAAGCTCAAAAAATCTATCCCCATAATCTCTCACCCTTGCCTTAAAACTGAGCTACCATTCTACCAATACATGCCAATGTCTGTTTTCTTAAAGGAACATAAACTTAACCCTAACATTTATATCTAACTGGTTTCTGCGAATACGTTATATTTCTTAATTAAATAAATTCATGATGCAACTTAATTAATCGTTTAATCTTTTAAAATTCTCAATAATTTACTATCACCTTTTGCCTGTAATCCCTCATTTTCTTTGTGACGTTTAATTTTTCTAATGAATTGTATATCCTTCCTCTTCTTCCCAAATTTATAACAAATTCAATATAGTTCAAAGGAAAATGTATCATTATTTAACTCACGATATAATATTGGAGTACTAGATTTATGACCCGATGTTACGGGATAATAATGGCAGGAAATATGTGAAATTTTCTACCTGTTTTAGCGAAAACTCATCATGATACCTTTAAACAATCAAAGAAATGTGTAAATAACGGTCTTTAAGTTTGTAACATCATTTAGTTTAGAGAATTATTTATCTGCCATATAATATAAACCTACCCCTCCCGTTTATGCGCCTATAAATACCAATATAATCTCCTCTAAGAATTGTAAAACATGAATTTAAATTTACAACACACATATATATATATATATATTAGCCAAAGAAATCGCTCTTGCACTGACAATCCTCTTCCAAGCGTCACTATGCACAGGAAATGTTCCAGCGGACTGGAGAACAGCGCATGTCATTCCAATCTACAATAAAGGGGAGCATTCCGACCCTGACAACTATCGTCCGATATCTCTCACCAGCGTCGTCTGCAAACTGTTGGAGCACATAATCGTAAGCGCAGTCATGAAGCATCTTGAAAGCCAAAATATACTCAATGACTTTCAACATGGCTTCCGAGTCAATAGATCATGTGAGACCCAGCTTCTCGAATTTGTAGAAGACCTGATGACCAATCTGGAGAACCACAAGCAGACTGACGTGCTGGTAATTGACTTCGCAAAAGCAATTGACCGTGTCAATCATAGTTTGCTTCTACCCAAACTCCAGAGATATGGGATTCAAGGCACCACTAAAACATGGATCTCTAGCTTCCTCAGCCACCGACGCCAAGCAGTAGTGGTGGAGGGTACAAACTCCTCTTTTGTCGATGTGAAGTCAGGGTTCCCCCAGGGATCAGTCCTGGGTTCCTGTTTATTCCTAGCATACATTAATGCTCTACCTGAGAAACTGACATCACAGGCAAGACTGTTCGCAGATGACACAGCAGTGCATAGGACGATCGCCAACATATCTGACCAGGACCAGCTACAACAGGATCTCAATCTGTTAGCTGAGTGGGATATGAGCTGGGACATGGAATTTCACCCTTCAAAGTGCCATACACTATCAGTCTCTAGAAGTTGTACTGCACGGCCATATACTTGAGCAAGTTTCCTCCGTAAAGTACCTGGGTGTTACCATTCAAAGAGAAGTCCGCTGGAACGAGCATATTAACAATGTATGTAACCAAGCAAACAAGACCCTTGGGCTCTTAAGGCGAAATCTAAAGATTGGCAACTCCTGTGTGAAAGAAAGAGCATATTAAGCTTTTATCCGTCCGATTTTAGATTACGCATCTTCAGTCTGGGACCCATTTACCAAGAGGAGCATTGACAGGTTGGAGGCGGTCCAGCGACGAGCATCACGTTTTGTCCTAAACCGCTATAGGAATACCTCTAGTGTTGGCAGCATGCTAGAAACACTAGGCTGGTCACCATTGGAGAAACGATGACGACAATCCAGGCTCTCCATGATCTTTAAGAAAAATAATGGGCTGATTCACTGTTCCAGTATTAAACAGAAACTCGTCCCTCTCCCCAATAGACAGCGACGAGGCCATGACAGGCAATTCAGGCTCATACCAGCAAGAAGCCAGTATAGGAGCTGCTCATTCCTGCCCAAGACAATTAGGGACTGGAACAATCTTTCAAAAGGAACGGTTGAGGCGACAACACTAGACACATTTGTGTCTATTGCCTCCAGCCTTCAAACCCCTAGTGCATGATTTCCTCATCACCACCAGTAACAGAAACATTGCAAATCCCATCTACATGCATAGGAGCAAAATGATCAATATATCGATCGTGGGCCCTGAAGATATAGAAGAAGAAGATATCTTTACCATTTTAAATATATATATGCTTATAATTTTATATATTGTATCTTCGATAAATTAAAAATGTATCTAAGCTTTTGCCCTTTTTGTCTACTATACTGTGTTAAATTCATTAAAAAAATATTATTTTATCTAAAGAAGAATCCGTCAACAGTTTTTTTATGGCTGAACAGCATTTAGAGATTATTTTTTTAAAGGACGCATTATTAATCTCATAAAAATTTTAACCCACTTTGCTGTTGGCAGAGAAAACACAAAATATAGTTTGATAATCTGAAAGAAAATATTAACAAAATTTTTCTTCACATCTAAGAATAATTGTAAGGGAAAGAACTATATTGCGCTATTTTTTAATATAAAAAGTCGCACGTGTAAAATGGTTGGGTTTTGATTGTGTCCATACACTTAAGTAAATTTACCCACGTTTAGTTAACGCCAGTGAATGATATTTTCTGAGTTGGTACCACATATTTATATTAGTTAACAGACATTGTAACAATTCCTTTTCATGACTATAAAATCTTTGGATTTAAGGATATGGTCATCCGCGAAAAAATGTACACACTCTATTGCCTACCCGGATATATTTACAGCAAAAGTTTAATTAGTGATCAATTTCATTCCTGTATTTTCACGTGTATCTTGCTCTGCCTAACGCAAAACGAAAGCATCAAATCCCTCTCCCGCACAGTTTTTAATAAAAAATTTAAAAATCCTCCCTGGGCTTGTAGTACGATTCGTACACAAACACACATATGTTACACGTGCTTTAACTTAATTAAAATTATTTATTCTCAGATCCCATTCACCAAACATTGTTTTAATTTTTCCAATCTAGATATATACAATTCTACGCATAATTGCGTATATTGAAAGATTATGTTTATTTATTTTAACATTTACAACAATAACAAAGTTCAAATCTGTCACAGTATTAGGTTTTGAGATATTGACATCAAAATGAACCAAATACAACTTCATAGGGTGTGTTCTTAGTTGGATGAGTGATATGAGAACTAGTGAGTGGTATTTTCCCTGCACTGATTGACTTCATTTGCCATTTTCTTACATAAAAAGTATGTTGAATCGTTAAGTGTTTATAACTTTGATAAAAATAGATTTTACCGATCGAAAATAAGTAAAGATTCTATAATGTTAAAAATACAAAGCTAAAATTTGGTGTGCCGTGTTAACCATAATTATAACTATAAACAATAAAAATATCAATTATATATATATATATATATATATATATATATATCTTATATTATATTATATTTTTTTAAATTTTTAAATGTCTTATCATATTTGTCACACGCGGTTATTAAATCAAAGAAACTTAAAGCTTTTGATGTCCAAGTTTAAATTAAGCTCTTATCACATTAATCTAATTTTTTCTTTATTGGAGTTTAATCGAAAATCGTACTTTAATAGCTTTTTAACTCATTTTTATCAAATTAATTTAATTTCACAATTTTAACAACGCATCAAAACTAACTGTTGTTTGGGGTTTTCTCATCAATATGATTATGATTTAATAAAAAAAATAACTCTTGTATCATAAATTATTTCCCATTAAAAGTATTCATTACCGTCAAATTCGGATAAAGTGCTTTCAAAAGTTATGTAACTGTTATCTAAAATGTATGTGCAATTTATAATAATAATACTTAAACATATAGTCAACTATAAGCGGATATATTTTAATTTTACACATTTGAATTTGTTGGAGTTCCGTAAAATAATAGAAAATTACTATCTTCTTTTCTTTTTTATTTTTTTTTTTTTGTCTTAAATAATTCGAACGTATCTAAATCAAATCTTTTTCATAGGAATATGAATAACCTGCCATCATTATCCCGGCAACTCCGGGTCATCTGTTCCAGTAATATAATAAGTGGAATTTAAAAGTGCACACCAAAATGTGCATGTTATAGCTACAGACAATATTTTGCACTCAAATTATTTCTTCCTTTTAAAAAAAAAAAAACGTTGCTTTTCCAAAATTTCTGAAACAATTTGCAATTTAGACTCAAAACGATAATCTATCTACTGCTTTAATGATGTATTTTAATTCATTACTTGTGATGAAACGTAAGAACGTCGTTAGGCATATTCCATGACGTTAGATTCTGGCTTTTTGTGTTTCTATAAGGTGGTTTTGTAAGATCTTGATATAGATAGTTCACAAATTTAAACTGGGTTCAGTGATTATACAGAGACCACACTTTTCACTTCGTCTTTGAGGTGTAATTGTTTAGATATTTTTTAGGAATTGAATTCTAGATGAATTCCATCATGCTTATCAATCGTAATATAAATTAATTATGTTAAGCCATAGACTCCTTCTCAAGAACTTTTTCCAATTCATAAAATCTTCTAGTCAGCCAGTGTTCAGTCTTGTGTTTAATGCGGGAAGACAAAAAAAAGCATACAACTTTCATTTCAGCAAAACATTTGAAACAGCTATCACAAACTTGAAGATAGAAAATAAAAGTTATAAAACAAAATTGTATACCTACCAAAAGTTAAAGTTTGTATACTAAAGTATTAAAATGTCATCATCTTCCACCAACCAGAACAAAGAGACCTGTATGCCCGCGATACGTAAACAGTTCATGTGAAGTAATAACAAGCCCGGGATACGTAAACAATTCATGTGAAGTAATAACAAGGCCAAGATACGTAAACAATTCACGTGAAGTAATAACAAGCCCGGGATACGTAAACAATTCACGTGAAGTAATAACAAGCCCGCGATACGTAAACAATTCACGTGAAGTAATAACAAGCCCGGGATACGTAAACAATTCATGTGAAGTAATAACAAGCCCGGGATACGTAAACAATTCATGTGAAGTAATAACAAGCCCGGGATACGTAAACAATTCATGTGAAGTAATAACAAGCCCCGGATACGTAAACAATTCACGTGAAGTAATAACAAGCCCGGGATACATAGACAATTCACGTGAAGAAATAACAAGCCCGCGATACGTAAACAATTCACGTGATGTAATAACAAGCCCGGAATACGTAAACAATTCATGTGAAGTAATAACAAGCCCGGGATACGTAAACAATTCATGTGAAGTAATAACAAGCCCGGGATACGTAAACAATTCATGTGAAGTAATAACAAGCGGGATACGTAAACAATTCACGTGAAGTAATAACAAGCCCGCGATACGTAAACAATTCACGTGATGTAATAACAAGCCCGCGATACATAATGTTAAGTGCACTTCATTATTCAAGCCCGCGATACGTAAACAATTCACGTGATGTAATAACAAGCCCGCGATACGTAAACAATTCACGTGAAGTAATAACAAGCCCGCGATACGTAAACAATTCATGTGAAGTAATAACAAGCCCGCGATACGTAAACAATTCATGTGAAGTAATAACAAGCCCGCGATACGTAAACAATTCATGTGAAGTAATAACAAGGCCGCGATACGTTTACAATCCATGTGAAGTAATAACAAGCCCACGATACATTTACAATCCATGTGAAGTAATAACAAGCCCGCGATATGTAAACAATTCATGTGAAGTAATAACAAGCCTGCGATACGTAAACAATCCATGTGAAGTAATAACGAACCCGCGATACGTAAACAATTCATGTGAAGTAATAACAAGTCCGCGATACGTAAACAATCCATATGAAGTAATAACAAGCCTGCGATACGTAAACAATCCATATGAAGTAATAACAAGCCCGCGATACGTAAACAATGCACGTGAAGTAATAACAAGCCCGCGATACGTAAACAATTCACGTGAAGTAATAACAAGCCCGCGATACGTAAACAATTCATGTGAAGTTATAACAAGCCCGCGATACGTAAACAATTCACGTGAAGTAATAACAAGCCCGCGATACGTAAACAATTCATGTGAAGTAATAACAAGCCCGCGATACGTAAACAATTCACGTGAAGTAATAACAAGCCCGCGATACGTAAACAATTCACGTGAAGTAATAACAGGCCCGCGATACGTCAACAATTCACGTGAAGTAATAACAAGCCCGCGATACGTAAACAATTCATGTGAAGTAATAACAAGCCCGCGATACGTAAACAATTCATGTGAAGTAATAACAAGCCCGCGATACGTAAACAATTCACGTGAAGTAATAACAAGCCCGCGATACGTAAACAATTCACGTGAAGTAATAACAGGCCCGCGATACGTCAACAATTCACGTGAAGTAATAACAAGCCCGCGATACGTAAACGATTCACGTGAAGTAATAACAAGCCCACGATACGTAAACAATCACGTGAAGTAATAACAAGCCCACGATACGTTTACAATCCATGTGAAGTAATAACAAGCCGCAATACGTAAACAATTCATGTGAATTAATAACAAGCCCGCGATACGTAAACAATGCACGTGAAGTAATAACAAGCCGGCGATACGTAAACAATTCATGTGAAGTAATAACAAGCCTGCGATACGTAAACAATCTATGTGAAGTAATAACAAGCCCGCGATACGTAAACAATTCATGTGAAGTAATAACAAGCCGCAATACGTAAACAATTCATGTGAATTAATAACAAGCCCGCGATACGTAAACAATGCACGTGAAGTAATAACAAGCCGGCGATACGTAAACAATTCATGTGAACTAATAACAAGCCTGCGATACGTAAACAATCTATGTGAAGTAATAACAAGCCCGCGATACGTCAACAATTCATGGGAAGTAATAACAAGCCCGCGATACGTAAACGATTCACGTGAAGTAATAACAAGCCCACGATACGTAAACAATCACGTGAAGTAATGACAAGCCCACGATACGTTTACAATCCATGTGAAGTAATAACAAGCCCGTGATACGTAAACACTTCACGTGAAGTAATAACAAGCCCGCGATACGTAAACAATTCATGTGAATTAATAACAAGCCCGCTATATGTAAACAATTCACGTGAAGTAATAACAAGCCAGCGATACGTAAACAATTCACGTGAAGTAATAACAGGCCCGCGATACGTAAACAATTCATGTGAAGTAATAACAAGCCCGCGATACGTAAACTATTCATGTGAAGTAATAACAAGCCCACGATACGTTTACAATCCATGTGAAGTAATAACGAGCCCGCGATATGTAAACAATTCATGTGAAGTAATAACAAGCCCACGATACGTTTACAATCCATGTGAAGTAATAACGAGGCCGCGATATGTAAACAATTCATGTGAAGTAATAACAAGCCCGCGATACGTAAACAATTCATGTGAAGTAATAACAAGCCCGCGATACGTAAACAATCCATATGAAGTAATAACAAGCCCACGATACGTTTACAATTCATGTGAAGTAATAACAAGTCATATTTTTATTGTAACAGGTGCCATTCAACGCGACGCTGAACATTTTACAGAAAATGTTTGAATGTCAAATTTGTTTGATCCTGTTGACAATTTGTGAGTATCTGGCCAACTACCAAAATCGGACTAGCGCCACTTATTGCCATCAAATTCATTTTTTCCCCTCCAATCTCTACAATAAATGAATCCTTATGTATAGACTAAGAATATTTTTTTTTATCAAAACATGATTTAAAAAAAAAAAATTCAAACCCACATTCAATTTATCATAGATTGTATTTTACCGCAATGTTCTTCCACTTTTAGACCATGGTATTTCTTGTATAAATCTAAAGTGCTTTAGTTATAAGACGAAACATATCCCTCTTAACAATTTAGGTCAATTTAAGGGACCTCTAATGTTTAAACACTAGCTTTAATGATTTTTGTTTTCATACCCCGGTCCCAGGTGGATGTTATGGTCAAAACAACACAACTCAGTATGTCCTCTTAGATCCCTTCAATAGTGGGAACGCTTCGTGGTCATGCCGGACCTTAGACGGGTTGATCCACGAGGTGGATAGTTTTGTCTTATCAGCCAAAGTCCAGATATTCGACTCTTTACAGAACGTCATAGCGATCTACGGACTGTCCACTAGCAAAAATGGAAAAAATGTAAGTTGAAATTTTTCTTAGTTGACACATTGTATAATGCAAGTGTGACTAAATAACAAACGAGTAAGCTTATTATACCTATAAAAACCAATGGCTGTGGAAAATTTAGAAGCTACTTTAGAAAAACTCAACAGTTTAAGTAAAGTTCCTTTGATATAGGCGTGGCTGATAAAAAAAAGCCTTTATTTTAATAATATAGGACCTTGTTGTCATTGTATTTTTCTTTTCTTAAAGAGTTTTGTTTTACATGTATTTTACTTTTATGGTTGAAGAGTTACTTTTGTTTTTGTCTGCACACGGGACATTGTCGCTGAGTTGATCTTTCTTTTTATATTTATTTTCAATAGTCCGGTTGAAACTGCGCTGTGTGTAAGATCGCTTATATAAGAACTCTCCTATCCAGTGTCTCTTTCAGAAATTTCCCCCAAAAGGGGGGGGGGAATATTCAGATTTTCGGGGGAGGGGGCACTTCAGATTTTTTTCAGTTGATTTATTGTTGAACATTGTTTTGGTCCAGGGGAGCACTTGGCTTTCCCCTGGGGGAGGGGGGGCACAGCCCTCCCCCCCCCCCGCCGGAAATATAGCTGAAAGAAACCCTGCTCCTTTCTCTTCTTTATTTTGAGGGCCCACGATCAATGAATTGATCATTCTGGTTCCTATAGGAACTGTAGGATTATGAGTATTTACACAAAAGTAAATTATGAATTATGCTTCTTGTGTTTAAAATTTAATACTATAAATTGACAATAAAAATATGTGTTTTTATTTTTTTATTTTTTTAAGTGCACGTCTTCGCTTCTGAAGAATTTTATTTTTTTGTTTTGTTTTTTTTTTTTTGTTTTTTTTTCAAAGAATGTTTTATTATTTTTCTAATTTTTAGAACATTTCAACTCTTGCACTTTTTTAAAATATTTTTTTTTGTCGCATTTCTCATACAAAAGTCACGTTAATCTAGATTTTGTATTAATTCCGTGTTTTAAAAAGTAAATAATTCTAATTTAATCTATAAATTAAAGACTACAATTTTAATACTTAAAATTAATAAATAAAAAAGTATAATTAAAAATAAAACAATTACAAATACTTTGAATCAAAGACGCGTTGAAATGCAATAAATAGAAGACGATAATTTACTATTTATTAAAATGCGGAAAAAAAATTCGCCGCGGAGAAGTATTTTCTAAAATTATTAAAATAAAAGTCATTTAAGTATCGTCTACACTAGATTCTAATCATATGGCTACATTGACTGCTGACTTTCACATCTGATCAGTCACTTGTTTGGCTACATAGAATGTTCACCTGCATTTTTGATCAGTCTTTGTTTGACTACACAGACCGCTGTTTACAATTCTGATCAGTCTTTCCTAGGCTAAACAATGCATCTTTGTGTAATGCATTTTAAGAAAGTGTACATTATTATCTACCTTTAAACTTTTCTCTTTTTTTAAAGAATAATTTTTGTGTGTTTCTATTTGCATCATAAATTATTGTGTTGATTACGTTTATCTTCTCTCGCTGCCCTAAAATTTTTACTTCAATTATTTCATTTTGCCATTGTAACTCGATTTTACTTATGCAAATTAAATTGTTTCTATCAACTTTATGATGCGTCACGTTTCCTTATGCTTCATTTAAGCCCGTGGCTTCAAAAATATTTGGCTCATTCAGCTGCCTACCCGTGACACGTTTGATGAAAAATACCTGTGTGTGTGTCCTGAAGCAGGAAAGTGAGCTCCGATTCCTGTGCAACGTGACCGCCTCATGTAAGCTCTTGGACAAGATGTACTTCTACATGTATTTCAACAGCACGTTCTACAACAGTCCATCTGTGTTGAACCCTAAAATTTACGGTAAGGGTCATCATGTATGGACATTGGTTAAGGCTCACAAATGTATTCTGGTTAGGAAGAATGGCAAGCCTTGTAATAAATAACAATGTGAATATTTCCTTAATAAAAATCATGTTGTCTTTTAGATTCAAAGAAACAGGTTTGACCAACACTCACCCTAACCCCAATCTTCACCCTCGTCCCCATCTTCATCCTCACCCCCATCTTCATCCTCACCCCCATCTTCACCATCACCCTCATCTTTACCATCACCCCATCTTCATCATCAACCTCATCTTTACGCTCATCCTCATCTTCATACACACCCCATCTTCACCATAACACCATCTTTACCATCACGCTATCTTCATTCCCACCCCCATGTTCACCCTTACCCCATCTTCACCCTTACCCCATCTTCACCCTTACCCCATCTTCACCCTTACCCCATCTTCACCCTTACCCCATCTTCACCCTTACCCCATCTTCACCCTTACCCCATCTTCACCCTTACCCCATCTTCACTCTCACCCCCATCTTCAACACCACCTTCTTCTCCATCACCCCCATCTTTACCCTCAGGCCCATTTTCACCCTCATCCCTATCTTCACCCTCACGACATCTTCTCCCTCGCCGCCACCCCCACATTTATTCTCACCCAAACCTCAACAACACCACAAACCTCAGCCTCACCCCAACCCTCGCGTTGTTATCAAAGTAATTTATTCAAGCTGTTCAACTGTGTATTCCGCCAAACTCTCTCTGGGATCATGGTTTTGGCCCGATTCAAATACTCTTGTCGAAAGGAATGTGTAAAAAGACATGAGCTGCGCATCATTCTCTCAAATTCACCGTGTACCAGCAAAAAATTGATTATAGACCATTGGTTCTTAACCTGGGTTCGATCGAACCCCAGGGGTTTGGGGAGTCAGTCTCAGGGATTCGGCGGAAGTCCAAAAAAAATTCAGAAAAAGAAATCATATTCTATTTTTCCTATTAAGAAGGGTTCGGTGAATGCGCATATGAAACTGGTGGGGTTCGGTACCTACAAAAAGATTAAGAAGCACTGTTATAGACTTTTTATCAGCATCAGCACACCATTAAAAAAAAAAAAAATTATATTTAAAGTATTTCTTTTTACTGAGTGACTGTTATAAAAAAAAAATTAAAAATTAGCTCCTTCTATGTCCCAACAAAGACACTTTATCGCTACTTAAAAGTGACTTTTTCTGTTGCTTCCTTCATTACTCAGCTCGATGTGAACGTTCCCGAGGTAATTAGTTAACATTAACTTTTCATTTCAGTTATGAAGTTTGTTTTTGTTATTACCTTAAAACCAAATATGTATATATATATAATCGTCCATGGAAGGTTTCTAGAACGTTAATAAGTAGCGACGAATTTTAGTTTCCCCGTGTTCTAAATAACGAATGAAGACCTCGGTAAGTATATGTATTTATATTATAAATCTTCCTTTATTGTTTTAATCCACGGTTTGCCTGTACTTACCGTTTCAAGATTTGTTTCTCTCTATTGGATATCGAGTTCGACCTTTCGGGTTATTTGGTGTTGTACTAGTTTTTTTCTATTTTAACATTATTATATTTTAACAGGTTGTATCAAACTCAAATATTTAGACGATTATTTTACTATTTTTTTTAAACAATTTTTTAAAATCATTATTTATTATCATTGTTTATGTTTAAAGGCAGCGTTTCCCCCAAAACTGGTCTCCGGACTTGGTTAAGGTCCACGATCTTTACGTTTCCTGTCCACGCAATATTAGTAAAGAATACTCACTGACCATTTAATGCTATAATTAAGGTCTTATAGAAAGAACGGGGTCGAGTGGTCTAAACTGAGCCAATCTCAAGTTCATGGTCTGGAATTCAATCCCCAGTCAAGCAAAAACAAACAAAAAAACACACAAAAGCCACCACCAGCACCCCGGGTGGAGGGGGCTCGTTAACCTTGGACGGCAAGTCATCTAAGGGAAGGAAACTCTAGATTCAAACCTGGAAATGGGGTTCCGTAGGTGGATAACATTGTCACAATGAAACATTCCGACAACCCTTGCTACGTCACTGATGCCAAGCTGTATCATCCACATGATGTTCCTTTGGGTTATCCAGTGGCGTGGAGAGAAGCGATTTGCTGGGTAGGGGACCATCATATGATCCTAAAAAGAATAATTCCAAACCTTGTGGATTTCGTCCTGCGAAGTCTACACGTACTTTGATTGAAACACCAATTCATTATAATTCCTCCCCCCCCCCCGGTTGACAAGTCTGTGGTGGCTTGTCGATTAGGAGGCGGTAACCTCCGGCCAATGATTCTTACTACGCAACCCTGAGAAGCTGCTCCAAGGCAACCGTTTCGTCCCAGCTACATCGCAAATTAGTTGCGTTGTGGAAAAACTACAGTAGAATCCCTCTTATAGGGCTTCTAACGGTTCCCCGGGATGGTTGGGGGAAGATATTAGGACGTGAATTTTTCCATCCCGACTCCTGAGAAAGTCGATCGTGTGCACTGTTCGCAAACACAGTGTCGGACCGACCGGGTGTCTTTGGGTTAGGACGACCCCCGGCGGAGACCTGGTCGAGCAGACTCGAGTGAGGGCCATCCTGACAAAGGGACATCCCCAACGTGCCTCTCCGCGGCCCGATACCGGGTTGGGGAGGGCTGTTTTGGGGACGGCCCGCTGACGCCATTTCTTAATGTAATATACATATATTATAATTGGTGGGCTATTAGAATATTATAATATTAAGATATAAATAGAATGAGCTCTCCTGACGTAACGCCAAAGAACCGAAAATATTTAGATAAGTTCGGATTCGTATAAATAATCATAGTTATTTTCTATTATTTTACGTGAATCGAATTAATTTAATCGCAAGTAAAAAATGTTATATTTCCTTTTTTATTTTAGCAAAAGTTTAAGTATTAATTATAATTCATTAAAATTATATTTAAAGTAAAAACTAAAGAACTAGTTTTAGCACTTATCCGACGGTAAAAGTTATGGAAAAAAAAGGATTAATCAAACAATTATTAATCAAAGTATAATAAGATAAGAATTATATTTATCGGGAAAACCCAAGCATCCATGTCTTTTTTTTTTAGTGCGCTGTTATATTTTACGAATACAAATTAATTTGATATAATAGTTACGCAAGTGACGTCATAGTTCGAAAGCCTATTTCAGTCACAGCTCTAAGTTTATTTTATTTATAACCGTGCTGGTCTAAACTGAAAAAACGCATTATCATCTTTCTAAACGTAAAATTGATAACTATACTAGATCGCTTTTTAAATTGCAAAATTTTCTAAAATTAAATACAACTTTAGCTTTGTATTTTTAACATTTAAAAAGATGTTACTTTTTATTCTTTCCAAACTTTCTATACTGTTATGACACTAATCAAGTAATAAAAACGTTACATTAATATACACATTTAAGACGGAAATGCCGTTTAATGAAATCAGTGCAGCGAAACTACATATCCCAATAGCATTCACTAATGCACTTATCACTCATCCAAATAAGAAAAGAGCGCGTGAATTGCAAAACGATGTTTTTATGTAAGTAAGAGCGTTTCAACACCGTGGATAATTTTATTAATTTTTTAAAGTCTCTTTTGGGGGGCGGGGGGGGTGGGGAGAGCGGGGCCGGCCTTAAGCAACTGCAACATGTGCGGCCACAGTGGGCTCCACACATTATTTTCTTATACAAAATCTTAATAAGTTAAAATTATCTTTATCCCTCCCCAAATTTTCATTCGCACTCGCGCAAATGTTTCTGAATTAGGTTATTCAATTTGAAAAATCGCTTTTTTCGGCCGTAATAAGGGGAGAGACTGCAATCAGGTTAGTACAAAATAAAATGAGTAAAACAGAGTAGGGTTAAACCTGAAAAATTAAACGCAACAAAACAGCGAACGTGTCGGCAGAAAGCCTTCGTCAGCGAACAAAACAACAGAAAAAACGTTATAAAAATAAGAAATAGCACTTAGCTGGTAAGTAGTATCTGTGGGCAGCAATAGAAGTGTGAATAGAATTTTCGGCCGAACGCCTAAAAATTATTTTTATCATAAAGGTGTAATACACTTGTATTTTCAAAGAAAATCTGTTGCATTGGTGGTTGGAATCGTACTGTATACCAGTGACCAGCGTTTGTTTGACATAATAATGAGGTTGCCGAATTAGTACAACCTTTTTACAATCTTACGTTTGGGGCGAGGGGACTTGGTTTTTTTGTTTTTTTTTTACATTTCTATGTTAGCTGTGTAAATGCAATTTCAACCAGGGCTAAAGCATGTTTGGTTGATCAATCAATACAAGTGTGTGGACTTATGTTTGAAAATACATGCTTCTCACGCTTCCAAAAACCTTCTAATGGATTTTTGTATGCACCAAACAAAAAAACAAAAAAAAAAAAAAAAAATTATTTTTTATTTAAAAATTAATAAAAAATAATAATTAAAACAAAACCACTTTTTGTATGCACAAAAAAAAAAAAAAAAAAAAAAAAAAAAAAAAAGATTATTTTCTATTTAAAAATTAATCAAAAGTCGTAATTAAAACAAAACCACTTTTTATTTCAGTGGGGTTGGAATGCATGTTGGGTGGGTTCACGCTAGTATCAAATTTTAAAAAAAATATAAATACATTGCTTCTCAAGGATTTATAGGAAAACTTTTTGTTTTTCGGTTGTTTAATTATTATACAATCCCTTAAGAAAATCCTGTTCATAATGTATCACAGCTTACGTTATAGTTTCTATTCCCAGGTCCGTTTTCTAGCTGCTACGATCGTAATGTGAGACGGGTCATCACGTGGCCCTACACAATCAAAGACTCTCAAATCCGCTGCGGGCTAGGTTTAATCCATGAGCTGGACATTTTTAACATGACGGGTTTCGTGATCACAACGGGCCTCACAAAAATAAACAGTGAGACGTACATGTCATTCCTCGTGATGGACGATGATGGGAGTAAAACAGTAAGTTTCGTGATAGCGTATTGGACGATGACGGAGTTAAAACGGTAAGTTGTGTGATAGCGTGTTGGACAAGGACGGAGTTAAGAAAGAAAGTTGTGTGATGGCGTTTTGGTCAACGACGGAGTTGAAAACTGAAAGTGGTATGACAGCATGTGTTGAAAAATGATGGAACAAAAGCAGTAAGTATTGTGATAGCGTGTTTGACAAATATGAAGTTAAAAAAGTAAATTTGTGATAGCGTGTTGGACATTGATGGAGTTAAAAAAGTAAGTTTTGTGATTGCGTGTTTAAAAATGACTGTACTAGAACAGTAGGTTCTAAAATGTAATTTTTGTTGTAAAGTGTTTTTTCAATGATGGAGTTGAAAAAGTAACTTTTGTGATAACGTGTTTGACAATGATGGAGTAACAAAAGTAAGCTTTGTGTTATCGTGTTGAACAGTGACGATACTAGAACGGTAATTTTCGCGACTGCGTGTTTGACAATGATAACGTTAAAAAAGTAAGTTTCGTGATAGCGAATTGAACAATGACCGTACTTGAACTTAAAGTTTCATGACAGCATGTTTGACAATGATGGAGCTAAAAATGTAACTTTTGTGATGACTTGTTTGAAAATGATGTAGTTAAAAAGTAAGATTTCTGATTGCGAGTTTCACTATTACGGATTTAAAAAGGGAAATTTTATGATGGTGTGTTGAAAAATTATGGAGTTAAAAAATAAAGTTTTGTGATAGCGTGTTGAACAATGACGGTACTAGAACGTTAATTTTTGTGATAGCATGTTTGACAATGATGGAGTTAAAAAATTAAGTCTTGTTATAGCGTTTTTGACCATGATTGAGCTAAAAATGTAAGTTTTGTGATAACGTGTTTGACAATGATAAAGTTAAAAAAAGTAATTTTTGTAATAGCTTGTTTTAGAATTATGGAGTTAAAATAGTATGATAATGTGTTGAACAATGTGTTGAACAATGAAGGTAATAGAAAAGTTAGTTATGTGATTGCGTGTTTGACAATAATGGATTAAAATAGTAAGAGTTTGTATAGTGTGTTTGACAATGACGGAGTTTAAACAGTAAGTTTTGTCATTTCGTGTCCCTTAAAACCCATCAGTTTAGGTCCGCCTATGACCTGTGATGCACCCTCCTTGCCCAGCCTCATTTTTCTGTCTCGGGTTGATCCTGTAGTATAGGCCAAAACGTGCCAAAGTGTCCTCGTTTGATAGCCATTTTAATTGTTTCTATAGTATAGCAGTTACTATCCTAGTGTCTCATTTTTATTTTATTTAGTTTACATGTTTTTAATAATTGTAAAGCCCTTAGAGCTTTAAGGTAAGCCCTATATAAAAAATGCCTAAATAAATAAATAAATAAATAATGGATTAAAATAGTAGGAGTTTGTATAGCGTATTTGACAATGATGGAGTTTAAACAGTAAGTTTTGTGTCACACTACACATAGAAGATTTAATAGGTTGTTTTTTTCTTATTTAAGTTACAATTTAATAATAATAAGATGTCATGTTTGTCTTGTTTCTCTTTTTTTAAAATGTTTATTGCTAATATATACCTAGCAATGCTTCTATTTCCTTTAAAACTGTACATAAAAATAAAGATATCGCAAGATCCTAGACAAAGACAAAAAGTTTACTAAGATACAGACACGACAATTCCAAAAGTCCCGGCTGAATGATTCGGGAGTAATATCATGCAGTATCATATTCATATTGAATATCTATCTTTTGTTTGCTATTGTAAGAGGCAAAAGCATCAAAATACTCGTTGAAATAATAACTTTGCAATTAACGTATGTGACTTAACATTGTCATTTTTAACGTCCGGATGCATTTATATTTCCATATGTTTCAGTAACGTTCCATAAGTGCTACACGGGATTACATTGATTGATCTTGCATTTCATTTATTTTTTCAATGAAAGGAAAATCAGCACAGTTTTTATGGTATTTGCCTCAATTAAAAAAAAAAAAAAAAAAAAAAACAAATATTTAAAGGAATACGAAAAAAAAAAAAAAAAAAAAAAAAAAAAAAAAAAAAAAAAAAAATTGGAACAAAACACAAAAACAAGAATAATACGACAGTCATCATCAAACAAAACACATGTTTTAATGGAATTTATTTTGTTTAATTTTGTCAACTGTTCAAACAGTCGATGTATATTTTGAGTTCGTATTGAAATACATTTACTGGTTCTTAATATTTCATGAAATATACATTTTTTTCTACTTTTCCAATGAATTCAAAATCAGTACAACTTCTTTTTTTTTTTAATTGCCTCACCTAAAACACAAACCACTACTTTTGTGGACATTCGTGTAAACGCCGTTACAAAACTCTTACTGTTGTTGCTCGCCAGTTTATGGCGATGACATACAGTGCATGGGGGACTTGCTCACCTGCTATTCAGATGGAACATGGCGTCTGCGGATGCGTTGGTGTCGACGTTGACGTCTTTCGCATTGAGTGCAACTTTATGGCTGACAAAAGACTCAGCGAAAAATACGGCAGCTTTTATCTGAAGCATCGCCAGACAGAGTATCATAGCACGGCTGTAAAACTGCCCAGAGTAATTGGTGAGTTCAGTCATTAAGTTTTTTTGTAACTGAGGCGTCAGCTCATTGCAGTAAGATTAAATTTTCATAAAAATGTCCATTAATGGTAACTTTTGTTGTTGTTGCTATTGATTATTTCATATTTTTATACTTTAAAAGATTATAAAAACGCAAAACCACATGTTTTCTTTAAAAAAATATGTAGCTTCCTAAATAACATGATTAGTGAAAAAAACAAAAACAATAACATCTCTAAGGCGCCGGCGGAGCGGTGCTCAAATGAACAGGATCCAATGGTACCCCAGGTACGAGAGTTATAGCTGTACATGGGTGTGAAAGTTACAATTAGACTTAGGTACGAGGTTGACAGTTCTACGCAAGTTGGAGAGTCACAGTTATATGCGCGTATGGGAATTTTAATTGTACTCAGGTACGAGAGGTACATGTAAACGCGGCTACGAGATGTACAAGCAGTGGTCAAACAAGTTGACGGGACTAACAATAAGTTATCATTGGGTGGATGTACCGACCTAAAGAACTTGACAGCACATTACGATGTAAGCAAAGTGTAGGGAGGGATAGCAACCAGCAACTTCTGGAATGAAATATGTTTTAATTAGAGGTTTGGGGGCATCACTCTAAAGAAAATTAAAGGAAATATCATAAAATGCAGAAGAGATTTTGTGGTTGAGGGGGGAAGCCGTGTTGGATCAACCAAGCTATTTAAGCGCAAAAAGAAACGAAGAATTCGGACGAATATAGACGAATATATATCTTTGGTTTAAAAGTGGTTAGGACATGAGAATATTAATATAATTTGGACAACTATGTCTTTTAAGAAGTCTTCAATCATCCACGAGCAATTCTGCGACGTATGCTACGACGCGGGTGGGCTAGTAACGAATATTACGAGGAATAGCACGCTGACTCCTTGCGCAGGCGACCCGAGAACTTCCAAAGTATCTTGACGAACTATGCATTCAAGAACAGCAGTTGAAAGTAATAACGTTTTGGAATTTAAATTTTGCGCGCCTATCGACCATTGCCTTAAAGCGATACATACATACCTACAGGGACGTCATTTGCAGGTTTTATTTTAAAAATCTATGTACTGTGGCGCCTCCAGTTATGAACAACTTAAGAAGCCTACCAAGTTTTTGATTTGCCCCCCCCCCCCCAGAAAAAAGCTGAAATGCCGCCACAGCACACATACCTAGAGAGTGACTATGTGTTATGTGCTAAAGTAGACGGCAATTTTGAGTTACTTGATTGAGTTCATTTTGTTTTATTTTAAAAATCTATGTACTGTGGCGCCTCCAGTTATGAACAACTTAAGAAGCCTACCAAGTGTTTGATTTGCCCCCCCCCCCCAGAAAAAAGCTGAAATGCCGCCACAGCACACATACCTAGAGAGTGACTATGTGTTATGTGCTAAAGTAGACGGCAATTTTGAGTTACTTGATTGAGTTCATTTGAATGTTGCATAGCTAATACTACTTTGCATGACAAGACTGTAATTATTATTATTATTATTATTGTTATTAGTTGTCTTATACAGAGCGGTACCCCAGCTCGAATTCACATCAAAGGGATGTGTACGTATTGTTGAAAACATATGTGTACGTGTTGTTGAAAACATATTTTGCGTATTGTTAAAAACTTATATATAAAATATAGACTTTGCCTAAGTGTCCAGACTATCGGAACACACTGTACATGTGTCATTTATGTGCCGTGTCTCTCAATCCAGTGCCTGAGTTCCATCCTTAGACGACCCACCCCCCCCACCCATGGCTACACCTCTGAAATCAATGATGCCATTTTCTCTTTCCTCTCATCTCATCTTCTCTCAAACAGCTCCGAACATAACAGAGAGCTTACAGGTTGACGGAGGTGAGAACATTTTGACCAGACTGAACTGCTCCCAGACTTTCAGAGCCGGCACCGGATTCACTCTGAAATACTGCGTCAGAAATTTCCATTTTAGGATCGTGTTGAAGATGAAGCGAGACTCCCAGCAGATAGCGCTGTCATCGAGCAGCTGCACGGCTGTCAACGTCACGATTCCGGTCGGTAGCTTTGAGTTCACATTCAGTTACATCGATGGGTGTCACGTTCAAAACTCCACCACGTGCGTTTTTGTGGGTAAGTACGGTAGAAATTCGGAAGTGGTAGTAAGTGGTACCTATTTGGAAAGGATATTTACTTTGATTGTTTTTATTTTTATTTTTTTTAAATATTTTTGGAGGGTCTTTTTTGGGGGGAGGGGGTAGGGGGGGTGGGGGGAGGGTGGGGTGGGGGGATTTAGTAGAGAAAAAATAATGGTCTAAAATTTCAAGTTAGTATGATTTAAGCTCAACACAATGCTATCTCTTTTTATTCTTCGATAGGTTTTGCACCACCGAGCGCTTTGTCTACGCCCTGCAAGGGTTGTCATAATGGTAAAGGAATATTTGTACATGAGATTTTTGTCCAAAACTGGTATCAATAGTGCGATAGAAGAGATGAAAGTGTCACACTATGTGACATGCGGGCAATGAAAGTGTTACACTACGTGACATGCGGACAATGAAAGTTTTACAGTACGTGACATGCGGGCAATTAAATTGTTACACTACATGACATGCGGGCAATGAAAGTTTTACAATACGTGACATGCGGGGAATTAAATTGTTACACTACATGACATGCGGACAATGAAAGTGTTACACTACGTGACATGCGGGAAATGAAAGTGTTACACTACGTCACATGCGGACAATGAAAGTTTTACAATACGTGACATGCGGACAATGAAAGTGTTACACTACATGACATGCGGACAATGAAAGTTTTACAATACGTGACATGCGGACAATGAAAGTGTTACACTACATGACATGCGGGCAATGAAAGTGTTACACTACATGACATGCGGGCAATGAAAGTGTTACAGTACGTAACATGCAGGCAATGAAAGTGTTACACTACGTGACATGCGGACAATGAAAGTGTTACACTACATGACATGCGGACAATGAAAGTGTTACACTACGTGACATGCGTACAATTAAAGTGTTACCTTTAGTGACATGTGGACAATGAAAGTGTTACAATACGTGACATGCGGACAATGAACGTGTTACAATACGTGACATGCAGGCAATCAAAGTGTTACACTACATGACATGCGGGCAATGAAAATTTTACAATACGTAACATGCGGACAATGAAAGTGTTACACTACGTGACATGCGGGCAATCAAAGTTTTACACTACGTGACATGAAGACGATGAAAGTGTTACACTACATGACATGCGGACAATGAAAGTGTTACAATACGTGACATGCGGACAATGAAAGTTTTACAGTACGTGACATGCGGGCAATTAAATTGTTACACTACATGACATGCGGGCAATGAAAGTGTTACACTACGTGACATGCGGACGATGAAAGTGTTACACTACATTACATGCGGGGAATGAAAGTGTTACACTACATGACATGCGGGCAATGAAAGTGTTACACTACGTGACATGCGGACAATGAAAGTGTTACACTACGTGACATGCGGACAATGAAAGTTTTACAGTACGTGACATGCGGGCAATTAAATTGTTACACTACATGACATGCGGGCAATGAAAGTGTTACACTACGTGACATGCGGACGATGAAAGTGTTACACTACATTACATGCGGGCAATGAAAGTGTTACACTACGTGACATGCGGACATTGAAAGTTTTACAATACGTGACATGCGGACAATGAAAGTGTTACACTACATGACATGCGGGCAATGAAAGTGTTACAGTACGTGACATGCAGGCAATGAAAGTGTTACGCTACGTGGGATGCGGACAATGAAAGTGTTACACTACATGACATGCGGACAATGAAAGTGTTACACTACGTGACATGCGGACAATTAAAGTGTTACACTACGTGACATGTGGACAATGAAATTGTTACAATACGTGACATGCGGACAATGAAAGTGTTACAATACGTGACATGCAGGCAATCAAAGTGTTACACTACATGACATGCGGGCAATGAAAATTTTACAATACGTGACATGCGGACAATGAAAGTGTTACACTACGTGACATGCGGGCAATCAAAGTTTTACACTACGTGACATGAAGACGATGAAAGTGTTACACTACATGACATGCGGACAATGAAAGTGTTACACTACGTGACATGCGGCAATGAAAGTTTTACAATACGTGACATGCAGGAAATGAATGTTTTACACTACATGTCATGCGGACAATGAAAGTGTTACACTACGTGACATGCGGACGATGAAAGTGTTACACTACATTACATGCGGGCAATGAAAGTGTTACACTACGTGACATGCGGACAATGAAAGTGTTACACTACATGAAATGCGGACAATGAAAGTTTTACAATACGTGAAATGCGGACGATGAAAGTGTTACACTACGTGACATGCGGGCAATGAAAGTTTTACGCTACTGGACATGCGGGCAATCAAAGTGTTATACTACGTGACATGCGGGCAATGGAAGTGTTACACTACATGACATGTGGACATCAAAGTGTTATACTACGTGACATGCGGGCAATGGAAGTGTTACACTACATGACATGTGGACAATGAAAATGTTACACTACGTGACATGCGGACAGTTAAAGTGTTACACTTCGTAAAATGCGGGCAATGAAAAAGTTGCACTAAGTGACATTAGGGCAATGAAAATTTTACAATACGTGGCATGCGACGATGAAAGTGTTACACTACGTGACATGCAAGCAATCAAAGTGTTACACTACGTGACATGCGGACAATAAAAGTGTTACATTACGTGACATGCGGACGATGAAAGTGTTACACTACGTGACATGCAAGCAATCAAAGTGTTACACTACGTGACATGTGGACAATGAAAGTGTTACACTACGTTAAAGGCGGGCAATGAAAGTGTTACACTACGTGACATGCGGACAATGAAAGTGTTACATTACGTGATATGCGGACAATGAAAGTGTTACATTACGTTACATGCAGGCAATCAAAGTGTTACATTACGTTACATGCGGGCAATGAAAGTGTTACACTACGTGACATGCGGACAATGAAAGTGTTACATTACGTTACATGTGGACAATGAAAGTGTTACACTACGTGACATGCGGGCAATGAAAGTGTTACACTACGTGACATGCGGACAATGAAAGTGTTACATTACGTTACATGCGGGCAATGAAAGTGTTACACTACATGACATGCGGACAATGAAAGTGTTACACTACGTGACATGCGGACAATGAAAGTGTTACATTACGTTACATGCGGGCAATGAAAGTGTTACACTACATGACATGCGGACAATGAAAGTGTTACACTACGGGACATGCGGGCAATGAAAGTGTTACATTACGTTACATGCGGGCAATGAAAGTGTTACATTACGTTACATGCGGGCAATGAAAGTGTTACACTACGTGACATGCGGACAATGAAAGTGTTACATTACGTTACATGCGGGCAATGAAAGTGTTACACTACGTGACATGCGGGCAATCAAAGTGTTACACTACGTGACATGCGGGCAATGAAAGTGTTACACTACGTGACATGCGGGGAATGAAAGTGTTACACTACTTGACATGTGGGCAAGTGTAAGAGAGTTAAAATACTTGATAACACTATCGAGTAATAATAAAAGTAAATAATTGAAATGATTTTATAATTATATTTTTATTACATTGTTTTGGGGATGAGTGTTAAAATCTCCTCATCCCCCTTATCCTCATACTCATATCCCTTAGTCCTTGGTTCGTTGGGGCGCCACAGAGGACATGTGAACCATCCTCCTCAATTCCTCTCTGACTTCTGCAATTCGCACTGCATCGCCCAGTGTTAGTCCTGTCCACTCTTTGATGTTATCCTCCCATCTTTTTCTTTGTCTACCTCTTCTGCTACCTCCTCTTGTGGTGCCCTGAATATTTCTTTGGCAAGCCGTTGTTTCCTTATTACGTGGCCGTACCATTGTTGTTTGCGTTTTTTCCACAGTCACCAGTAGGTCATCGTACTCCCCAATTGCCTGACGAACCCTTTCTTTCACTGTATCATTGGAGATGTGGTCCCTATAGCAGATACCAAAAATGCTTCTGAAGCATCTCATCTCCATCGCCTTTATTTTCCTTTCAAAATCAACTGTTAATGTCCAGGATTCGCAGGCATACAGGAAAATGGAGAGGACTAATGAGCGCATCAGCCTGATTTTGATGCTGGAGGCTATATTTTTGTCATTCCATATTTTTTTGAGCTTCTTTAGTGCTGTTGTAGTCTGCGCAATCCTTGACATCAGTTCGGGCTTGGAGCCTTCTTCTGAGACTATTGCTCCTAGGTATTTGATGTGGCCTACAAAGGAATACAATAAGGGATAACTATACGCATATGTGGCATAAGAACTCATATTCAAGACTATAAAATAAAGTTCATTTCGAAGCGCCTTGACGACTAGCCCCCCCCCCCCTTCTGAGACTATTGCTCCCAGGTATTTGATTTGGCCTAAAAAGGAATACAATAAGGGATAACTATACGCATATGTGGCATAAGAACTCATATTCAAGACTATAAAATAAAGTTCATTTCGAAGCGCCTTGACGACTAGCCCCCCCCCCCCCATGTCACGTCGCCGCAAAGGCGAACGACTGAATATCTATAAGAGACCAATATTATTCTAATAAAACGTGCAATTTTTACAATTTTAATGAGTTTTGGTTCATTCAGATCATTCACGCTTTCATGTCTATTCAAATAATGCGGATGGCCGGATTAGGCAAGAGGACAGTGTTTTACCAGACCTTATTCTAGTTCAAATGACAGGCTAAGATGTTCGCAGTGAAAGAAGTCGTCCTTCATAAAAGTTTGGGTAAAGATATTGAAATGTGAACTGGGTGGAGAGTGAACATTTTAGTTTGTTTGTTTTTTGTTGTTGTTTTTTTTTTTATTGGGGTGGGTTTTGAAGAAATTGATTTCTTCAAGATCGGTCAATTAAAACATCGAAGGACCATGTCATATTAAGTGAACACGGAGAGGGGATTCGTCTTTAGGCGTTTTATTCTCATTATCAAATTTTTAATTACAATCATTTTCATTTGTAGCTTCCCGTCTGGCCCCTGTAGAATCAACTGGTAAGTAATTAAGTCATTGGCTATACAAAAGCGGTTCTCCACCTATGGGTCCCGACTCCTCTTGGGGAGTCGAACGACCCTTTCACACGGGTCACATAGGACCAACGGAAAACACATACACTCAACGGTCATGAAGTAGCAACAAAATTAATTTTGTGGTTGGGGGGTCGCCACAACGAGAAGAACTGTATTAAAAGGTCGTGTCATTAGAAAGGTTGAGAACCACTGCTCTAGAGTGTAATTAGGTTACTAGAAAAGTGATACTAGAGAAAAGGAAGATGCGAGAAACAAAGCCTTTGAACATGACAAAAAGCATTATTGAAATACATTTTAATTTAATCAGGAGTAGATTATATATATATATTGTAATTGAAATTAAAACACTGGAGGGAAAGAAAAATAGCTTTTTTTAATTTTTATTTTTTTAAATTTAAAATGATTTCTTTTTCTGGTTAATTATTGTTTGCTGAAGAAGACATGTTGCCAAACATTTATTTTCACTCTTCTGTCTTTTTCTTTTTCAAACCCAAACATATCTTTTCCCATCTTTTCCCACTATTTCTGATATTGATAGGGACACATTCTAAACCTGGTGAGTATTCTTTTTTATTAGACACTTGATAACTGATCAGTTTCAGTTTGTTCACGAGGGAAAGTGTCAGGTTGATCACGAGGGAAAGTGTCAGGTTGATCACGAGGGAAAGTGTCAGGTTCATCACGAGGGAAAGTGCCAGGTTGATAACGAGGTAAAGTCTCAGGTTGATCACGAGGGAAAGTGTCAGGTTGATCATGAGGGAAAGTGTCAGGTTGATCACGAGGGAAATTGTCAGGTTGATCTCGAGGGAAAGTGTCAGGTTGATCCCGAGGGAAAGTGTCAGGTTGATCACGAGGGAAAGTGTCAGGTTGATCACGAGGGAAAGTGTCAGGTTGATCACGAGGGAAAGTTTCAGGTTGATCACGAGGGAAAGTGTCAGGTTGATCTCGAGGAAAAGTGTCACGTTGATCTTGAGGGAATGTGTGAGAGTTGATCATGAGGGAAAGTGTCAGGTTGATCTCGAGGGAATGTGTGAGAGTCGATCATGAGGGAAAGTGTCAGGTTGATCACAAGGGAAATTGTCAGGTGAATCAATAGGGAAAGTGTCAGGGTTGATCACGAGGGAAATTGTCAGAGTTGATCACGAGGGAAAGTGTCAGGTTGATCTCGAGGGAATGTGTGAGAGTTGATCATGAAGGAAAGTTTCAGGTTGATAAAGAGGGAATGTGTGAGAGTTGATCATGAGGGAAAGTGTCAGGTTGATCTCGAGGGAATGTGTGAGAGTTGATCATGAGGGGAAAGTGTCAGGGTGATCACGAGGGAAAGTGTCAGGGTTGATCACGATGGAAATTGTCAGGTTGATCCCGAGGGAAAGTGTCAGGGTTGATTACGAGGGAAAATGTCAGCGTTGATCACGAGGGAAAGTGTAAGGCTGATCACGATGGAAAGTGTCGGGTTGATCACAAGTGAGGTATATAGTAGATACATTAGGACATAGGTGACTACAAAGAAAGAGAGCTGTAACTTGAATATTGAGCCCATCTTTATAATCGTTCTTTTTAAATTTAATGATATGCGCAAGCCGCTGGGTCAAAAAGTGCGCAAGTTGGGGTAAAAAAGTTCATTGGGCGAGTTAAAGAACGAAAAATGGCCTCTCTTTTGAGGATAGCTTTGGGAAATCTGATTTGACTGTAAGGTTGTTTGAGACATAAGATGGAACTGCGGATGGGATTCGAGAGTATGACTGTTAAACATCGATTACCGTGATTTAGCATGAAGATTAGTGTATTTATTTTGTTAAAGTTGGCTTTGGAATTTGAAGGATATTGTTACCGCTGTCGTAGGTATATGGGCATCATCGTTATAGATTATGCGGCACAAATGTGATAGGATATGTACACCACTGCCGTAGGATGTGGGACCCATGTCGTAAAATATTGGCGCAAATGTGATAAAATGTGGGCCTAACTGTGGTAGGATAAGGGCACGACAGTTGTACGAAATAGACATGGCTGTTTTACGATATGGGCATCACTGTGGTTTGGGGGGGGGCATTTACAGAGGGTGGAAGGAATCAGTTGCTATAAATCTTAAACATGGCTGAATAAAAGCGCCACCCCCTTCCCCCCCCCCCCCCCCCCCCCCCCCCCCCCCCCCCCCCCCCCCCCTCCCCCCCCTTCCCATCCCCCCCCCCGATTTTCCTTTTGCGTCTGCTTTTGAATTTCTCCAGATAACAAAATAAATCAATAAGAGTTTTTTTTTATAAGTTTGATGGTAAAGTGGGTGGGGATTGTAGTTAGGAGTAACATAAAGCATATTTAAATTGTCTGGGTCACACTCGGAATTTAACCCCAAATGCCAAAACGGAACAATACGAGTTAAAACCACGCACAAGCAACCCGATAAAATGTGTCATTATTAATGATTCGCTGATGGATTTGATCATTTTATTTGTTGAAAAAAAAGTGAAGAACTAATCGAGCTATTAGCGATATTGTTATAGTTTGTTGCCGAAAATATTAATGAAATTTATATAAGAATGAGCTAGGTTCACATAACGCCAAAAGGGATATAGTTTTTAAGTACGTTCCGATTCCTAAAAACAATCATAGTTTTTTTTATTATTTTACGGATATCGAATAAATTTAAAGGCTTAAAAAAATATTCTAAATCCAATTTTATTTTAGTAAAAATTTAACGATTATTATCACAAATTACCAATACATTTGAAGTATCAACTAAGGAACTATTTTAAGCATTTTATATGTGTTTGAAAGTTATGAAAACATTTTTAAAATTAAAAAATCATTATTAAAGATTTACACCGTAATCACATTTATCGGGAAAACCCAAGCATCAGTCGTTTTAAGTGCGTCTTTTCGTGCGTTGTTAATATTGCGAATTAAAATTAAAATTAATTTCTTCGCAATAATCACGCCAATGACGTCATAGCATGAATAGCCTATTTTGCCAAAACCCTTAGGTTTCTTTAAATTTAATAACTGTGCTTGACAAAATTGATAATGTATTTTCCCTTTTAAAAGTAAACTTAATAAATACAATTGATTGCTTTTTGAATTGTTAATAAAACACACACACATTTTAGCTTTGAATGTTTTAACATTTAAAAAGGTTTGCCTTTTTTATTCCAAAAATATACCTTTATTAAAACTATAACGTAATAAATTCGAACCTTTAAATATAATTCTAATAAGAAAATGCAGTTTAAGCCAATGAGTGCAGCGCACTTCCATAGCCAAATAGCATTCATTAATCCACTTATACCTCATACAAAGAAGAACGAACCATACGAAGTGCAAAATATGTTAGTATGGGTATGGAAAGGAGTACAATCCGGTGAAAGATTTTCTAAATTTATTAAATATGTTAGTATGGGTATGGAAAGGAGTACAATCCGGTGAAAGATTTTCTAAATTTATTTAAATCTGTGTGTGTGTGGGGGGGGGGGGGGTTGTTCACTTTGCCACAGGCAGCACAAGATACGTCTCAAAATAAAGGAATGAATTTGATTAACCTTCTGTTGTATATACATATCGGAGGTAGGATATTGGATGTGTACATTTTTACGAGGATGACAATATATTTAAATCCTATGGCATTACATTTGTGGAAAAATGTATGCCACTTTCTCTTCATACAAATATTTATATGTTCATTTTGCTCAAGGATGCACAAGATACATTTCAAAAGAAAGGAATGAAATTGATTAATAATTAACTTTCTTGGGTAAATAAATTTCGGAGGTAGGTAATGGGATGGGAATATTTTCACGTGCATGACAGGAAAGTTAGCTCCCATGTTATTACATTTGTGAAAAAAGAGATCCCACATTCTCTTTTTACAAATATTTATTAATATGCATATGTTAATTTTGCTCAAGGCAGCACAAGATACGTCTCAAAATAAAGGAGTATATTTGATAAATAATTAACATTCTTGGGTACATTCATATCGGAGGTAGGAAATAGGATGTGTACATTTTTACGTTGATGACAATATATTTAAATCCTATGGTGTTACACTTGTGAAAAAGAGATGTTGCATTCTCTTTTTACAAAATAGGTAAGTTCATTTTGCCCAAGGCAATACTATAATAAATAAGCCGATGTTATCGGTATAATAACGGTAGGTCTTTGCGATAATTTCTAACTGCTATTGTAAAATAGCATCACAATCCCTAACTTTAAAAATATAAAGATGTTTACGTTTCTAGCATCATTAAATTTTGAGAGGTGTTTATCTGCTATATGTTACACGCCTAATATACTCCTTCCACGCTCCTAAACTACTTTTTTCTCTTCTAATCATGACTTAAATTACCCAGTCTTACTTATCACTAATTATATAGCATTTGTCACTAAAGAAGTACATTGATGGACAATTACTACGCTAGAGAAATACTTTAGATTTACCCCTTTTCATGGCCTTGAATTAAAACTTTTTTTCTCTAAAAACAAGATACGTCTCAAAACAATTGAGATTGATAAATAATTAATTTTCTTGGGTAATTACATGTCGGAGGTAGGAGATAAGATGTGTATAGTTTTAAGTGGATGACAACATCGTTAACTTCTATAGTATTCCCTTTAAATAAAAAGAGATGTTACATTCTTTGTTTACGAATATGGGTAACTTCATTTTGCCCATGGCAATGCAAGATACTATTCAAAGTAAGGAAATTAATTTTATCAATAATTAACCTCCTTGGGTACATTCATATCGGTGGTAGGAAAAAGGATGTGTACGTTTTTACGTGGATGACAATATATTTAAATCCTATGGTATTACATTTGTGAAAAAAAAAAAATTTAATTCTCTTTTTACAAATAAACATATGTTTACCAATTAAAAAAATAAATGGCGTTACATTTATTTAAGCATACCCTTTAAAATATCAAAACCCAATCATTTTACACACATGAAAAAGTAATTTTGAAAAATAGAGATCGGTTAATATTTACTTTCAAAAAATCAAAATATAATTTTGATTTTACTTTGCAAAAAGTAAAGAGGTGTGTATTTTTATAAGATGAACCATTTAAAATTTTTTTTAAAGATACTCAAGTCTCTTTTAGGCGTGAATAATGGTTGCGAGTTTCTTCTTTAGATAAAATAATTCTTTGTTTTACGAGTCTCTGATAATATATGATTTTTTTAAAGGCATAAACATGTATACATTTTTTATGAAGATATCAATATATATCGAATTTCTGTCATATAAAATATACTTATATCATATATATAGTTTTTGACGTAAATTTAAGATTATTTTTTTTAAAACAATTTTTAGAGGGAAAAAAAGTTGTAATCCAAGCTAACGAAAAGGGGTAAATCTAAAGTATTTCTCTAAGGTAGTAATTGTCCCTAAATTAACTCCTTTAATGACAAAAGTGATTTAAGTAGTGATAAGTTAGACTGGGTATTTTAAGGTCATGATTATAAGGGAAAAAAGTAGTTTAGGAGCATGAAGGGGAGTAAGGTAGGCTTATATTATATAGCAGATAAATACTTCTCAAAACTTGATGATGCTAGAAGTGTAAATAGCACTGTGATAGGATGTTTGTAGCACTGTGATAGGATGTTTGTAGATTTGTGATAGGATGTGTGTAGCACTGTGATAGGATGTTTGTAGCACTGTGATAGGATGTTTTTGGCACTGTGATAGGATGTGTGTAGCACTATGATATAATGTTTGTAGCACTGTGATAGGATATTTTTAGCACTGTGATAGGATTTTTGTAGCACTGTGATAACATGTTTGAAGCACTGTGATAGTATGTTTTGTAGATTTGTGATAAGATGTTTGTAGCACTGTGATATGATGTTTGTAACACTGTGAAAAATGATTGTAGCACTGTGATAGGATGTTTGTAGCACTGTGATAGGATGTTTGTAGCACTGTGATAGGATGTTTGTAGCACTGTGATAGGATGTTTGTAGATTTGTGATAGGATGTGTGTAGCACTGTGATAGGATGTTTGTAGCACTGTGATATGATGTTTGTAGCACTGTGATAGGATGTTTTTGGCACTGTGATAGGATGTGTTTAGCACTATGATAGAATGTTTGTAGCACTGTGATAGGATATTTTTAGCACTGTGATAGGATGTTTGTTGCACTGTGATAACATGTTTGTAGCACTGTGATAGGATGTTTGTAGATTTGTGATAGGATGTTTGTAGCACTGTGATACGATGTTTGTAGCACTGTGATATGATTTTTGTAGCACTGTGATAGGATGTTTTTGGCACTGTAATAGGATGTGTGTAGCACTGGGATAGGATGTGTGCAGCACTGTGATACGATGTTTGTAGCACTGTGATAGGATTATGTAGCACTTTGAAAGGATATATGTAGCATTGCGATAAGGAATGGATACCATTTTGATCAGGTAAAAAATTATTGTAGATGTAATGTATATTGCAACACTTGAGGTGGATTAATGGGATCCAATGCCGTAAGGTAGAGAAACTAGTGTAATGGCGAATGAGATAAACTACACACCACCACTACCACCCCACCCTCAGTAGAGAAACTAGTGTAATGGCTAATGAGATAAGTCACACTACCCCCTCCAGCCCACCCCCTGTCCCGCACAATGTTCTCTAATGTATGAAAATGTCTGGTTGTTTCCTGCTGTCCGTAGACATTAGCACAATGGCCAGCTTCGGTTGCCAAACAAGTGAGTAAATCATTAGATAGTGTTTTTTTCATGCTGTCCCTAGATACCAGCACTATGGTTTGTTTCGGTTTCTAAACAAGTGAGTATATAATTATATAGTGTTATTTCGTGCTGTTCTCATACACTAGCACGATGGTCTGCTACGGCTGCCAAACAAGTGAGTATATCTTTAGATGGTGTTCTACTCAACTGTCATAAATATAAAAGCCTTGATGCAGCGTTGGGTCCAAAAAAAAAAATTATTTATTGTACAGGAAAAGAATACTTTGCATGGTCACCGCGGCATCAACTAATCTTATTTTACTTGCCACTTCATTCGCCCCCCCCCCTTTCCACTTCTCTCAGCGCCAAGCGTAGCTGCCACTGAATTCAATTTAAAAAAAAAAAAACAAATTCAAAATAAAAAAAAAAATTATTTATTGTACAGGAAAAGAATACTTTGCATGGTCACCCCGGCATCAACTAATCTTATTTTACTTGCCACTTCATTCGCCCCCCCCCCTTTCCACTTCTCTCAGCGCCAAGCGTAGCTGCCACTGAATTCAATTTAAAAAAAAAAAACAGATTCAAAAGAGAGTGAATGAAGTTCTGACAACGTCTTCGTTTAAAAAAAAATGTATTGAAATAATAAACTATTAGCTGTAAAATCTGCAATTGGTTTAGTTAGCGGATCTCAGTGATGTCTAGAACTTGAAGTCACAGTGAGACAACGAATACGGCTGTACAGAAAAAGATGATGCTTTGATGTAGCCATAGTTTCAGTGACATTGTGTCAGGCTTGCGATAGTAAAACATGGATTCGAATCAACGGTCGAATCTCTGATATTTGGTGACGAAAAACTGTAGGATATTTGGGTAGGTGTCTCCGAAGTGATATTTTAAAAAAGAATATGAAAAATCAATTTTCCGACTCTACTGCGTGTTCTGTTTGCTGGGCATAGATAAACCCACGTCATAGCCTATACAGCAGGGGTCTCAAACTCGTGGTCACGGGACATTTGCGGCCCGCAAGACGATATTTTGCAGCCCACTTGCGGCCCGCGCGTGTTCTCCATTCTCATATCTATTCTGTGACCCTCGGCGACGGTTTCAGTCGAATTTCACCGACTCGTTTAAATTTAATTTGTATTATGTTTGTATAGATTTGGACGTTGATTATAATTGTAAGAACCGTTGTGAAAATCGAACTAAAAGTTGTTATTTCATAGAATTTTATGACAAAACAAAAATTGCCAAAGTGCAGGAATGAGAAAAATTTTAAAAGTCAGTTAGTGGGGAATGCACAAACATAATTGTGTAAATCCTAGCAACCTGACACAGTTTAACAGCAGGGCCGGATTAAGCCATCTTGGTGCCCTAGGCATAAACCCACATGGGTGCCCCCTACTGCCCTGGGCCGCCGATCCTCCACTGACTGCTGGTATTTTCAATATTATGCAAAAACTAACAAAGAAAAACAGTTGTGAAATGTAAACACATATGTTTTACTACTATCACTCATGTAAGACATACAATAAGGTATTTCTGTATTAAAATTAATAGTTATTTAATTTTGTAATTTTAAAGTTCTTTTTCTAGATTTATGTCTGGCAAAGTTTTTGAGTACATCATCAAAGTTAATTTTGCGCAAAAAGTCTGAGTCAATCATCAGCAAAGATAAGGAATCAAGCCTTTCTTGTTTCATTGTCAATCTACTTGGATTTGTTGTACGTTTCAACTGAGAAAAAGAGCGCTCAGTTGAACAGTTCCTAACCATTAATGTTAAAAATGTGCGCAAGGCGATTTCTACATTTGGAAATGCACACTCGATGTTACGCATGACTGAACATGTTGTTCTCAGATTTTGATGCACGAAACTTGTGGTGAATATATGAGTGCAACTGTTGTAGTTCAGTAAATAAAGTATTGTTCAGTTCTTCAGGATAAGCATTTATTAGTCCTTCACAACACTGAGATGTTTGTGGTACATCGACCAAACAATAAAATCGAAATGCTAGACCATTATATACCTGGCCTCGTCTACTCATCTCTGTCTCAAGTTTGTCAACAAAGATGTACAAAGCAGATATACGAAATTTGTCTCTTGCATTCTGAGATACCTCAGGGGCATCACCATCAATGACCACTGTCTTTCGTTTACGATTACGGTTCAAAGTTGACTTATAATCCACACCTGGTGTTATTTCTTTTGCAGCTTTTTCAAACCTTTCAAATTCATTACTAGAATCATGCAAGTGACCTGCTAGTGAAGAATACAAATCAGCTCACGTTTTCAAGTTCACGTGCTTATTTTGTAGAGCTTGACTGACCCTGTGAAAATGTTGTAGCACTTCATCCCAAAAGACAAGAATGAAAGCAAATTCAAATTCTTGCATCTTCTTTGCAATGTTTTCTGCTTCTCTAATGGTGTCCCCTCCTTTCATTGACTGGTTTTCTTGTAAACATTCTAACGCTTCTATAACCTGAGGATGAGACTATAGAATGGCTTCAGTTGCAACAGTATGTGCTTCCCATCTGGTATCGGAAAGGGACTTTACCAGTTTTTCATTCACAAGGCATCCATTTAGAATCGTCCATCTTTTATTTGAAGCTGAGAAAAAAGTATAGATCAGTTGCACTTGCACTGTATGGAAGAAGTTTACTGCCTCTAAACAAGAAACAACGGCACTTCTGACTTCCAGATTTATTGAATGGGCAGCAGAGGGCATGTGTATAGCAAACTCATTTTCTTCTAGAATTTTTTCTGCATGTCATTATAGCATCCAGACATATTAGCTGCGTTGTCATAGGACTGACCTGTGCATTTCGAAAAATCAATATTGCAAGCTTCACGTAAGTACTGCAACACTTGCTTAGCCAAACCTTCACCGGCGTTACTTTGCAGCTCCAAGAAAGTCAAAAAGCGCTCCATGGGCTCTCCATCTACCACACATCGAAGAACAACGCTTAACTGATCTATATGTGAAATATCAGGTGATGAGTCTAGTTACACGCTGAAGTTACCGGGAGCTTTTACTTCATCTACAATTACTGGATTGACATTTTGGGACATAATTTCAATCAGTTCTTCACATATAGTTTTGGATAAATAAGAAGGATTTCCTTTTCCAGAACTTCCATATTTCGCATGTGTGATGCTAAAAATGGATCAAATTGACTGACCAACTCTAGCAAACCTAGATTAATTTCCATTTTGCAAAGATCCAAATTTTTCATTTGTCAGTCTAAAAGCCAGACCACGCTCAGCTATAGTACAAATAACCGCTAGTGCTAAATAAAAATAATGTGTGATTCAATATTCCATTTGCGATTTGCTTATGCCATGCAACCACGCTACCGGGACAATAGACACATTTTTCTTGAGGAGTTGTGGTGCCCCCCAAATGCTTGGTGCCCTAGGCACGTGCCTTGTTTGCCAAATGGTTAATCCAGCCCGGTTTACCAGTGAGGGAAATTCAGAGCCTTTCAGCATAAGTCACTTCTAAAATAGGATTAGTCCAAAAGTCCTTTTCTTCGATAAAACACCAAAATTCATTCTCCCTTCAATAGCATCTTCCATTGAAAGAATAATTCATAAATATTGCCTGCTCCTGCCTACCGTGTGAATATATTTTCGCATTTAAACCTTCATGGAGAAGGATTGGGTGGTTTTTCCTGTACTTAGTGGTCCCAAATGGCTCATGGACTTGGCTTTTCTTGTTGACATTACACAGCAGCTGAATGTATTCAACAAGAAGTTACAAGACCAGGGGGGGGGGGCGGGTGGTGGGTAGCTTGTCAGTATTGCCCATGACAATGGCGCGGCATCCTGCACAAAACTTGTGTTATGATTCTTAGAGAAATCTCTGCCATTTTCCAACATGCAAGGTATTCATGGACTCGGTTACACCCTTCTGTAGTAAGTATACTGATGCATTGCAAAGCTACAGGAAGAATTTGGTTACACGTTTTTTAGACTTCAAAACAGACAGAGTGAATTTTCAACTTTTTACTGACCATTTCTTCTTCAATTTGGAAGATGCAACCCCCCCCCCCCCCCCCCCNCCGTCTTTTTTTTTTTTTTACTTGCGCTTCAAATGGAGCTGATTGATCTTCAGTGAAATTCTAATTTCAATGAGATGAATGAAAAAACAGACAAGCAAGGACAATTCATGACAGTATTGCCTTCCACCTTCCCTGATATTTCCTGCTTGTTTAAGGAATCGTGTGCCTTTTCTGGGAGTACCTATCTGTACTAAAAGCTCTTTTCTATAATGATCTTTAAAAAGTCAAAGCTCATGACCAAACTTAATGATGAGCATCTTCAAGCTATACTTAGAGTCTCAGTTGCTACCCCACTCCGCTGTGTAAGAAGAAGCGCTGCATGATCTCTGGCAACAAGTAGTAGGAGGAAGAAAGTGAAGCCTAGTTCTTGAGAGCCATTAATTTTTTTATGTGTTATTTATAAAGGATGAGCAGATTGCAACCGTTGTACTTTGTCATCGACTTTGTAATCCCTTTTTTGTGGAATACTTGATGCGGCTCAGTCTCAATCAGACTCAACCTCCTGCAGCCCCGGATGATTTGACTTCGAGACCCCTGCTATACAGTATGCCATTATGACCAAACGATCTTTGACGGCCGAAAACGTATCACATTGTGATAGAAAAGTCCTTGATGGCCCTAATAATATCACTGCATGATAAAACTGCCCTTGATGGCCCTGATATTATCACATCTAAATAAAACCTCCTTTGAGGTACCGAAATGTATTACATCTTGATCTTGGCCAGATATATTTTTTTGGAGGTTTTAGGGACATGATGGTTCGCTAGTTGAAATCCCCTTGTCGAAAACTTGGTCGGTAGAATTTCGCTCTACATTCCTAAATGAAGCACACTCATATTAGCATTCCCTTAAGATGTACACTCATTCTGACATTCCCTCAAAATTTCCACTCACTCTGGCATTCCCTAATGATGTGCACTCATTCTAGAATTTTTTAATGATATCCACTCATTCTGGCATTCCCTCATGATGTCCACTCATTTTGGCAATCCCTCATGATATCAACTCAATCTGGCATTCCCTCATGATTTCCACTCATTCTAGCAGTCCCTGATGATGTCCTCTAATTCTAGTATTCCCTCATGATGTCCACTCAGTCTGGCATTACCTCATGATGTCCACTCATTCTGGCAATCCCTCATGACCAACACTCATTCTGGCAATCCCTTATGATGTAAACTGATTCTGACATTCCCTCATCATGTACACTCGTTCTTGCATTCCCTAATGATGTCCACTCACTCTGGCAATGCCTCCTGATGTACACTCATTATGGCATTTCTTTATGATGCCCAGTCTTTCTAACAATCCTTCATCACGCACACTCATTCTAGCGATCCTTAAAGATGTACACTCATTCAACTATCCCTTCATGATGTACACTAATTCTGGGCATTTTTTCGTGATGTCCTCACATTCTGGCATTCCCTCATTATGTTCACTCATTCTAGCAATCCCTCATTATGTCCACTCATTCTAGCAATCCCTCGTGATATCCACTCATTCTAACATTCCCTCATCATGTACGCTCATTATGGCATTTCCTCATCACGTACACTATGACGCACAATCATTCTAGCAATCTCTCATGATGTACACTTATTCCAGACGGTTTACTGAAATCTCGGATGCTTCACTTTTGTTTTGTATTTTTCTTTCTGTCACCAGATGGAACAACAGGCACATCAGGAACGGCAACTTGTGAGTCGAAAGAATATATTTTCTATGTATATCACCGTGTTGTTTTTATCCACGTTTGGGATAAAGAGTGTTCACTTTTACACCTGAAAATGTCCACCATATGAGCACATTTTAAAAGAAAACGTTTCTGTCTCTCTTGTGGTAGCCACTTCCTGACAGTTCGATGACGGTTGAGTCTTTACTACAGTGTCTCAATATAATGAAGCTTTATGAGCTTAAATGACGAATAAGTACGTGTATATATGTATATATATATATATATATATATATATATATATTAAGTTGGGTTGACAGCGTTCATTGTTAGTTTAACATCGGTTGGTGTATTTTTTATATTGTGTTGTAAATTGATTGATGCCACTGCTAGCATAGTGTACCTCATAAAATTCACGTTTTCCCTGCCACAGCCTCAGTCGCTCTCGGCATACCTGCGTTCATCATTGTGATGGTACTTCTGTTAGCAACTGCTGCATCTTACCTCTGTAAGTACCAGCTTTTCAACACTGATGTAGCATACATGAAAGGTGATTGATAGGTGTACATGAGGAGATTTTGAATAGATTTATATAGATAATTTCGCATTTTATGTGTGACAATGCCATTCAGTATTTTAAAGAACCCCCTACTTACAAAGCTAAGTTTGATAAGAGAAGATATGGATTTGAATATATATGTATAATGTGTACGTTATGGGTGTCTATGTCTACAATAAGCAACATATCATTTTCATATGCCTACAAGAGGAATAAGATCATTTGTCTATGCCTGCAAGAGGCATAAGATCATTTGCCTACAAGAAGCATAAGATGATTTGTCTATGCCTACAAGAAGAATAAGATGATTCGTCTATGCCTACAAGAACCATAAGATGATTCGTCTATGCCTACAAGAAGCATAAGATGATTTGTCTATGCCTAGAAGAAGCATGACATCATTTTCTTTTAAGTGTCGTAGTTGGACATTCGTTTTACTTCCTGCACAGCTGTAAACACCAAAGCTCCATCTTTCAATACAAATGAAACTCTCATTCTCATGACTTTTAATGATCTGACAGGACATTGATGCATACAATGCCAAAAAAATGTCTGCTACTCACAGCGCTACACACTCGGAGAGACATATGAGCCAAGCATACCACAAGAAACACCCAGACATACAGTAACAGAGGCGACAGAGACAGACCAACACACAAACCGACACACTGGCGGACAACGACACGGACAGAGAAAGACTGACAGCCAAACATTTGATCTCACGCCTTCGCGGAGTAACAGACAGAGACACAGAGGTACAAACACACAGATCCTTAGACACAGAGGTACAAACACACAGATCCTTAGACACAGAGGTACAAACACACAGATCCTTAGACACAGAGGTACAAACACACAGATCCTTAGACACAGAGGTACAAACACACAGATCCTTATTTCCTTTAGCAAAGCAAAGATACCTTTGTCTGAGACAAATGAAGGCTATGTCATTGTTCTCCATCTCATTTAAGGTTACAGAAAGCGTTTTCTTTTAAGTGGTAAGTACGAAATGATTTCTTTATATTTATACAATCTGACCGAAGATTGTTTATTTTGTTCCACGAAATGTACAAAGAATGACTAGATTTTTTTTAAAAAGTCATTTATATTAACTTCGCATTGGTGTGTTTAAGGGAAGAAAAATCTTCGGACGGTTAATTGACACACTTCCCGTCAATGTAACCAGATGAAAATTGGTACCCAATGACAACACACACAATTAAATTTTTTCGCTCAACCCCTCCCCCAAAAGCCAACCCTCAAAAATGGTTGTTCCTGTATTTCGATTAAAGGTTTAAAGAAAATATGATGACACTAATTTCATGAAATATAATTCAAGATAACTGTGCTAAATGAGATTCATTTTTTTTTTAAATATCGCATTTTCGTTTTGTGGGTGCTTAATATTTTCTTCTGTCCTTCTAAAAATGTTGGTGCATTAAATCAGCGAGGTAAGAGCGAGTGGAGCATTGTATTACTCATTTTAAATATATATATAGAATTTTTTTTATTTATATAAAGCATTTGTACGAAAAATTTCGTTTTTTATGCGTTGTTTAATTTCATTTGAAATGTCAAGTTTTGGAATATATATATATATATATATATAGAGAGAGAGAGAATATAATATAAGCTAGATTCTTTAGCATA